>CABHPP010142515.1:18045-50530 GCA_902168425.1 Peromyscus attwateri | reverse complement strand
CCTTGAGGAAGTGACATTTGTGGGAGGTAACACTGTTTGAAGCTGAAGGCACCCTGAGCAGGCTTTGTATTTAAGGTCATTTTTCTGAGTATTCTGATTAGACAGAGCTTCTAGCCCCACCTCCTCGACTGTTAATTTCCTTTCTCCCTTCATTTTTTATTGTACGTTAAAACAGTCACCAAAGGGATGCTGTGGTCGTTGCTGAGAATCCAGCCCTTGAGCCCGGAGGGTAGCACACATTTGTAATCCTGGCACTGCTGAGGCAGGGGGATGGACTTTGAGGCCAGTTGGGGCTATATAAGGAAAACCAACACACGTAAAGCCCAAACAAATGTACAAACTTAGTAAATTATGGATACACAAAAAGAGGAGTAAAGATATAATTCCACCAGGATCAACAGTAGGTAGTAGACACGTCTGTGCACATGTTTAATTTATAAAATTGAACCATACAGAATTTATTGTATTGTAACTCACTTTTAGTCTTTTCTTCAAGTGGGCTTAGCAATTTATGAGTTTATCTGTGTTTATCTGGCCTGAGAGCAATGGTTCTTATGTGTTTAAGCCGTTGAAAAGAATAAGAGAACACCATTTACGCGAAAACTCTGTGAAATTAAAAGACCAGAGTGCACAAATAAAGTTTTATTGGCACACAGCTACACTCACTGGTTTCTGGAAAGCCTGTGGCACCACTTGTGGGCTTTGCTAGACGACCTGAGTAGTGGGACAGAGGCTGGATTATAACACTTAAGTATTAACTAGCAGGGACTTGACTTGCCAACCTTTGCTGTATGTGCCATGCTTTTACTGGGTCCAGCGTGTTCCTGTAAATGGATGCACTTTAAAACGTGCAAGCTGTCAGTATGTGCATGGAGAGTCAAGCTGTATCTCCTCTTAGATACAGCCCTGCCAGCTGTAGCCTACAGCGGAGTCACTGTCTTCTTTGCTACTTTCTCGGGGTACATTAACCTGCCCCATCAGGATCCACTATGCACACCCCATGTGTAAAGCTTGCCTCTGCAAACAAGAAGGGGCATAGTTGTGTTTGGGAAGAACTACTTGTATCTTCCAGAAACTCCCAGTCAGTCCAGTGGGTAGGCAAATGTCTGGTCAGGTCAGTAGCCTCCCCTTCTTTGTGGCTTTGCCTGCTGTCAATCATGTCTGAAAATATTGAGTTAAAAATTCTAGCCGTAGTTCATGTTTTAGGTTGTTGACTGCCCAGAGGAATGTGATGGAATCTTGTGAAATCCCATCCAGGACACAAAGCATCCTTTTGTACAGTGTATCCGTTCGGTATATGCTACCTGCACATGAGTTATTTAGTACTGCTCCTGGTTACCACATCGACCATTATGTTACCATGCTGCTCAAAGAACTCTTACAACAATGGTCCCAAAGCAGGAGGGTAGAGATGCTGGAAATTTTATTACAGTACCTTGTTACAATGAGTCTATTTATTTAGAATTATTTATTCCATTATTACTATCACTATTATTTATTGTGAATCTCCTTTGTTGTTGTTTTGTTTTCGAGACAGGGTTTCTCTGTGTAGCCTTGGCTGTCCTAGAACTCGCTCTGTAGACCAGGCTGGCCTTGAACTCACAGAGATCTGCCTGCCTGCCTCTGCCTCCCAAGTGCTGGTATTAAAGGTGTGCACCACCACTGCCAGGCCTGTTACTGTGAATCTCTTAACATGGCTAATTTATAAGATAGACTTTATAATAGGTTTATACTTGTAGGAAAACAAGTCAACCATTTCAGTATCTATGGGGCTCAGGACTAACCATAGTTTTAGGCTTGCACCTTGGGTCTAGAAACAGGTTCCCTGAAGATGTCCTACAACTCCAGTTCAAGGTCTAGGGCTCTCTCGGTGTTCAAGGTGGGTAGAAGGAATATGCATTACAAGGAGACTTATTAGATTACCCCACATACTCATTACACCCGTTACCATTTGTGGGGTGCTTTTACCATGCCAGTATGAGTACTTTGTAGGTGTCATGCCAACTTCATGTGCTGTAACCTCCAATTTCTCTTTTTCTTCCTTTTTCCTTTTTGTTTTTTTCCTTGTTTTTTTATTTTTTATTTTTTATTTTTTTATTTTTTTGTGAGACACGGTTTCTCTGTGTAGTTTTGGTGCCTGTCCTGGAACTCGCTCTGTAGACCAGGCTGGCCTTGAACTCACAGAGATCTGCCTGCCTCTGTCTTCCAAGCTCAGATTAAAGGCCTGTGCCACCATTTGGCAGGAGGGAAGCGCCTCCTTTGTCTTTTTATCTCTTTGCTTCCCTGTGGTGCTGGGATAGAACCCAGGGCCTCCCGCATGCTAGGCAAGGGCACTGTCTCTGCTCCACAGTCCTGTTGTCCCCATTTTACACACAGGGAAACTGAGGCCTTGAGTGTGGTTTGAGCAAAGCAGGGACTCCACCCCAGGCTATTGCCCATAGGGTCCATTCCACGAGCTCTGAAGTTCTACCATGTTAAGACCTCAACCTGCTTAACTAAGAAAGCCTTTAGGGACCCCTGTGAGGTCCTGTAGCTGGCCATGTCTAAGCAAAGAGCCAAGAGAAGGACCCAGGACTGGGGTCCGTCACATCTTCCCAGGGCACAAGTGGTTCATGGAGCATTGGAGGTCACACCCCTCCACCTTCCCTGTCCTAATCTGTCTTCTCTGGAAAAAGCACCCACGTCCTTGAGTACACCTCACTCAGGCCACATAATCTCCAGGGAATACATTCTTCCCTGGCCTGTAAGGGTGTCCACGTGAGAAGTGTAGTGACTCGCTCCTGAAGTAAATTTAACTGCTTGCCCTATTCCCCAAATAAGCTTGCTTCACATCAGCCCAAAAGGGTGAACTTTTAGGAACTTGGAACCTGTTGATGACAGTGTGGTAGCCCTGGGTGAGGCACTGTTAAAAGATAAGTTAGCAACCCGGTCCTGTGTGACCCCAAGCAGACTGTTGAGCTTGAGTCGTACTTCTCTGTCACCAGAGTCCATTCTCAGCCTTTTGAGAGTTATCGAGGCCACCTTGAGGGCTGGCCTGGTCCAGCATAGACATCTGTGTGGAGAACAGTAGGGGTGGTTCAGTAGCATCAGGGACCTCACGCTGTAGATCTGGGCATCTGAAGCCAGGGCTCAGGCACATATCCTAAATGCTGCCCAGGTTCCTTGGCCTGTGAAGGGCTTGGAGTTCAGAGGATGAGATGTGGGTTAGAGTGGAGAAGAGTGGAATGGGATGGCATAGAACCGGGAGGGGAGGTGGAGAACTCTGCTTCAACATGTGGTCCCATTGTTGGGTGTTTTTACTCTTTGCTCTTTGGGGGGCCTGCCACCCAGCTCTCAAATTAATCACACATGGAGGCTTATTACTTATAAATGCCCGGCCTTAGCTTGGCTTATTTCTAGCCAGCTTTTCTTAAATTATCCCATCTATCTTTTGTCTCTTTTACTGTTCTCTATTTCTGTATGTATTTTCTTAACTTTTTATTCCCTGTGTGGCTGTGTGGCTGTGTGGCTGTGTGGCTGGTCCCTGGAGTCCTCCTCTCCTTTTTTCGTTCCTTGATTTCTTTTTCTCCTATTTATTCTCTCTGCCTGCCAGCCCCACCTATCCTTTCTCCTGCCTCACTATTGGCCATTGAGCTCTTTCTCAGACCAATCAGGTGTTTTAGACAGGCAAAGGAACACAGCTTCACAGAGTTAAACAAATGCAACATAAAAGAATGCAATACATCTTTGCATCGTTTAGCAAATGTTCCACAGCATAAACGAATGTAACACATCTTTAACTAATATTCTACCACAGGGCCCTCCTCCCTCTGGGTTGAGGTGTGTGCTGTCATGGGGATTCTGTGCAGAACTGCCATTGCTTGCATGAGAGCTCTAGACATGGTCTGTCCAGCGCTGCTTTTAGAATTTCACAGGAATTAGAAAACTAGTTTCCTGGGCCACCTACCTTCACCTCCTAGAGATAAGGTTCCTCTTAGGCCTCAGCACCCACCCCTTCCCTCTCCCTCTCCTTCTTTTGATATTTTTGAGACATGATTTCACATAGCCCAGGCTGGCCTTGAACTCACAAGGATACCTTAAACTGCTCCCCCTGAGTCGACTTTCTGAGAGGTGGGGTTACAGGTGTGTATTCAAGCACCAATTCTAAAGCCTCCATGTCAGTCTAGCTCAGGGTCAGTGTGCTGTTTTCCTAAAAGACCAAATAGTAAATACTTTCAGCTCTGTGACCATATAGCTTCTTACCATTTCTAGTGGCAGCAGCTGCACAGTTGAACGGGCCTGGCTGTGATCCAGTGAAGGACTCTGAAACAGGGTGTTTGTCTAATTCGTTATATGTCACGATATAGAATTCTGTGGACATTTCCCACCAGCCACTTAAACCTGTTAAAGCCATTCATGGCAGACTGGGTTTGACTCAGGGACCGTCTTTGCTCACCCTTGACCTGGTATCATTCCAGAAGGCACTGGGGAGGGGGTGTGTCCTGAGAGATGCCCAAGGGTCGGGCTGGCAAGATGGCTCAGTAGGTAAAGGCGCCGGCCACCAACCCTGACCTGAGTTTAATTCCTGGAATCTTCGAAGTGAGAGGAGAGAACTGACGCCCAAAGGCTGCCCTCTGACCTCTCCATACACACACTAGTTCATGCAGCCCCCCCCAAATAAATTAATACATGCATCTAATTAAAACCGTAAAGGAGAAATCCCTAAAGGTCTATTGATCTGTAGCCTACTTATCTGTAAGATTCGTTTTTATTTCTTTTTTTTTTTTTGGTTTTTCGAGAAAGGGTTTCCCTTTTGTAGCTTTGCGCCTTTCCTGGAGCTCACTTGGTAGCCCAGGCTGGCCTCGAACTCACAGAGATCCGCCTGCCTCTGCCTCCCGAGTGCTGGGATTAAAGGCGTGCGCCACCAACGCCCGGCTCGTTTTTATTTCTGTGTGTGTTTGTCTGATTGTCTCTGTATATGCTTTGTGTGTGTGTGTGTGTGTGTGTGTGTGTGTGTATGCTGTATGTGTCTGTTTATGCCATACGTCAGTGTGTGTGTCTGTCTGTGTGTGTGTCTGTCTGTATATGCCGTGTATGTCTGCGTCTGTATATGCCTTATGTGTGTGTGAGTGTATGTGTCTGTATATGCCATGTGTCTGCGTCTGTTTATGTGTGAGTGTATGTGTGTACCCTCAGAGGCCAGAAGAGGGCGACAGATCCTCGGAAACTGGAGTTACAGGTAGCTGTGCGGCACCTGATGTGGGTGCTGGGTCCTTTGGAGCAGCAGCAAGCTCTCTGGTCTGCTGAGTCATCTCTGTGGCTCCCAGGAGCCTAGTTTTGAGTTGTCTGTAAGAAAGTAAATTTAGCAGCTCCACTGGCTCATGCCTCCTGCCCATGCTTCCGTTACTGACAGCAGAAATGCTGGTGCAGTCGCTGTTTTTCCTCCTGCCATGGGGTGGTCAGGGTGCTGGTTCCCACCCGTCCCCTAGTGAAGACAAGAGAGGGGAGGGATTTGAGTGTTGAGAACACTGGGGCAGCGCACAGCCTCGCCTGGGGGAGAGTTTACTTTACGGTGGCCCTGCTCATTCATTCCCAGACTCTGTTCTCTGGTCCTAGGCGGGTGCCCACGGTCTAGTGCATCATAGGCAAGAGTTCTACCGCTGAGCGGCACACCCACCTGCTTGGATGCTTTGTGTTTATTTAATTTACTTAAAAAGTTTTTGGAGAGAGAAAGTGTGTGTGTGTGTGTGTGTGTGTGTGTGTGTGCGCGCGCGTGCGCGCCACAGCCCACCTGTGGTGGTCAGGACACCTTGCAGGAGTTGGTTCTCTCCTTCCATCTGTGGTTTGAAGGGCTCAGACTCAGGTCGGCAGGCTTGTGGCAAGTGCTTTTAACCTGCGGACCCACCTTGAATTAATTTGGTTGAGACAGAGACTTTGCATGTGGCTCAGGCTGGCCTTGAATTCACAATCCTCCTGTCTCCGCCTCCCAGGTGCTGGGATTTCAGGTGTGCGTCGCCACTCCCTGCTTTGGATCTTCCGAATATTTCATTCTCTGAGAGGAGGCACAGGGTACCGGAGGGGTGTTGCAGGGACATGCGGGCAGTAGGCAGCTGATCTCAGAACAGAAGCTCGCTGGCTCACTCGCTTGCTCGGGAGGACGGCTCTAGGCCAGTCAGGTTTCCCAGCTGGAGCTCTGATGGTGCTTGGGGCCGCCCCGTGCATTGTACCGGACTGAGCAACATCTCTGATTCAACCCGTTAGGTACCACACTCCCTGAGTTGTGACAACCAAGAAGGTATTGTCACACATCCTCCTGGGGAGCAGAAATGCCCTGCTCGACAGCTCCCATGCCCGTACTCTTATTTCTAAGGTGATGTAGGATATTTATCTTTGCACCCTAATCAATCTTTCCTGCCTCAATATTAAATTCTGAGGTTAGATAGGGTTGGATTACCCACCCAGCTCTGCTGCTGGTCAGCCATGTGACTTGAGTCTCCCTGAACCTCTGTCTCCTTATTGAGAACAAACGTCAGCCTCTTATACACAGAGCGGTAAGAAGTCTTACCACAAGAAGGTCCAGGCCATTGTACGCCCTTGACGACATTGATTTCCTCCCAGGACAGCGCTGCCTGGTCTTGTGCCCCAGCAGCTGGCTGGGCTGGCACCTCTGGTGTTGATTGCTACTCGAAGCCATTTCCAAAGCCACCGTGGAACATTTCGGCCCTCACCCTTGTCCTTCTGTATAAGGTCAGGGCTTAGCGTTGGGCAGGAGGCACAGCACTTAGGAAGTTCTGCTTCAGTTGGCTCCAGTGCCAGGGGAAGGTCGTCTGTCTGGAGCCAGCGTTGGTTGGCCTCCAGCATTGTCAAAGAAGAATCAAAATAACCCTGTGCCTGGAGATGGCGCCTGCAAGGCCACCCCTGCAGCCTTGCCTGTTTCCTGGATGGTATTCAGGGATGCTTGCGGCCTGTCTGGATGAAGGGATTCCGTCACCGGCCTAAAATCAAAGTGATGTCACAGATGGTTCTGGGCCTCCAATGGAGTTTTTCTTTATGTGGCGTTTCCATTGACTCACAGGAGCTGGAAGGTTTGTGTGTCTGTGGGAGGGGTCAGGCTTTCTGACGCAGGATGACGTCAGCCTGTCAGAGAAGGTCACAGAGAATAGAGTTCAGATGGGGGCTTCATGGAGTGGAGTGAGTGGTTGCTCCTCTTGGTTAAGGAGCAGGTGGACAGTGACATTTCTGGTGTGGTTATTAATTCGGTGTGCACCACATGTCACACTGAGCCCTTTTCTTTCCCTCTGCTGATGATCTGGACAGCACTTTTTGTGTGTGTGTGTGTGTGTGTGTGTGTGTGTGTGTGTGTGTTTCGAGACAGGGTTTCTCTGTGTAGCTTTGGAGCCTTTCCTGGAACTCACTCTGTAGCCCAGGCTGGCCTCAAACTCACAGAGATCCGCCTGCCTCTGCCTCCCGAGTGGTGAGATTAAAGGCATGCGCCACCACCGCCCGGCTTTGGACAGCCTCTCTTAATCTTAGGTCAATGTGCAGCCCTGCTGAATGAGGTGCGTGTTATTGTCCTCAAGTCCCCGATGGGGAACCTGAGTGCTTCAAGGGACAGTGGAATGGCTACGGCTTTAGAAACAACAGATGTCTTTCAGGAGAGGAGTGCATGAAGCAGGGGCCACGACTGTCTTCACTGGGGTCAGCAGGCCATCGTGTGTCAAGGGACAGGATGCTCTAAGGAGGGGACATTTGGGTTGGGGACAGGGTTCAGTCAGTATTGCAAGTTTGGGGACCTGAGTGTGATTCCCCCCAAACCCATTTAAAAATCAATATCAAGGCTGGGAGGTGGAAGCGGGAGGATGTGTGGAATTTGCAGTCAGCCATTGCAGCCTAATTGGTGAGCTCCAGGTCAGTGGGAGACTGTCTCAGAGGGAGTGGACGGTGTTCTGGAGGATGGCACCCAAGGCTGTCTACCAGCCTCCACATACATGTGGACATATACCCTGCACACCCGTGAGCACACATGAATACACATGCTCTATGAAAACCAAAAGAGAACATTCATGGACCCCCAAACAAACCCTGGGATGTTGAAAATGTTAGGGCCAAAATGAATAATTTTGCTGTGTGGATGGTTAGGAGAGAAGGCTGAGGGTGCTGCCCAGAAGATAGAAGAAAAGGGAAGAGAAGAAAATGAATAACCTCATGGGCTAGCTGTAGAACTTCAACAAAATATATAATGTAGTGGGCTAGCCTCTGAACTTTAAACATCCAAACTTCAGGATATAATAGGGAGGAATAGGACGTAAGGAGATAACTGGGCGGTGGTGGCGCACGCCTTTAATCCCAGCACTTGGGAAGCATAGCCAGGTGGATCTCTGTGAGTTCAAGGCCAGCCTGGGCTACAGAGCGAGTTCCAGGACAGGCTCCAAAACTACAGAGAAACCCTGTCTCGAAAAACAAAAAAACAAAACAAAACAAAACAAAAAAAAAAACAAACAAAAAAAGAGGTAAGGAGATATTTGAAGACAGAGTCCAGTGTGTTAATTTTTGGTTTATAGAAGGTGGGCTTTGGGGGTCTATCTCAGAGTCCTACCATAGCGTGTGAGGCTCAGGTCCCATCCCTGGCACCGTGAAGAAACAAGACACCAGAACGAGAGGCCTGGCAAGTCCGCAGCCTGACTGACAGAAACAGACATGTTTGTGCACACCACGACACCATCAAATACAGGAGACAGAAGAACACGGAAGCTTCCAAATGTGGAAAAACGAGGCCACTGACCAAAGGTCAGAGATTAAAACCCACCAACCAAAAAACAAACAAACAAACAAACAAACAAACAGCAAGAAAAAACTACCCGGAGGCCCTGACACCGCCACGGCCCAGGCTTCCCAAACTCCAGAGAAAGTTTTCCTTCCTACAGCTCAGCACAGATCAGATGATGGGGCTGAGCCCAAGGGCAGAAGGAAAACAGTTGCCTGACATGCAAGGCAGCTTCCACAGCTTTCCCAGAAAGCTCCTTAAGGATTTCTTCCATGGGAACCATAGGGGACTGTAGACGGAAATGTCTCCGGTCCTGCCTTGCCCAGCAGCCGCTTATAAAACAATCACTCAGAGGCTTATATTAATTACAAACTGTATGGCCTATGACTTCAGCTTCTGGCTAGCTAACTCTTTCATCTTATATTAACCCATTCCTATTGATCTATATGTTGCCATGTGGCCGTGGTGTGACAGGTCTGCTGACATCTTGTAGCTCCTTTGGTGGTGGCGGCTGGCCTCTCCCTCGACTCCGCCCTTCTCCTCTCTGTATCTCTCTTGGATTTCCCACCTGGCTGTAAGCTTTCTTGCCATAGGCCAACACAGCTTTATTTATTATCCAATGGGAGTCACACATGCTCACAGCACACAGAAAGACATCCCCCAGCAGGAGACACCAGGGAAAGCAGCAGTGGCCACGGCAGAACATCCAGCGTGTGGTCAGGACCCTGGTGGTGGTGATCAGGAAGCCAAGGGGGACCCGGGAGTTGGGGGGGGGGTGTCAGTGAGGGAGTGTCAGTGGTCAATGATGTCATCATTACCCACTGCTGTTAAACACACTGTCTTGTTGACCATGTGAAGCTACTGGCGGATACATGCCAGCAAAACAAGGGAGTGCTCCGAGAAAGAGGGAGCCCACCGGTCACCCCAAATTAGAATCTCACTCTGAGGAAAGGCAGAAGGAAGGACAGACATCCATGGTGCCATCCGGGTGAACGGAGGTCAGCCTCCACGAGGGATGGCACTGAGGAGTTAGCCTCCTATCTGAGCATCTTTGAGGAGAGTGGGATGGACCAACAACAAGGAACACCAAGTGAAGGTTAAAAAAATATCTGCGCCAGGCGGTGGTGGGGCACACCTTTAATCTCAGCACCCCGGAGGCAGAGGCAGGCGGATCTCTGTGAGTTTGAGGCCAGCCTGGTCTACAGAGTGAGTTCCAGGACAGCCAAGGCTATACAGAGAAACCCTGTCTAAAAAAAACGAACAAAAACAACAACAAAAATCATCTGCTCCAGAAGAAAATAAAGAACAAATGACCGTGGCGTCTCCCTGCCCTCATCTATGAAATGAGCAGGCTGAAGGCAGCTTCGCTGTGCAGGAGACTGGAGAGGGGGCTGGACAGAGCAGCTGTGTGACGGCTAAGCCTCCTGTCTCGAGATGGGAAGGCCACAGGCGGCATCTCCCACGGAGGGCTCAGGATAGTGTGTGTGTGTGTGTGTGTGTGTGTGTGCCCCAAATGATGCTCCTTCAGTCAGCCAACAGCCTCGTATGTGATGATCAGTTGGTGATGATCGACCCCTGCTCTGTGGGTGGCCAGGCCTGTAGGTCCCTGCTACTCATGAGGCTGATGCAGGAGGATCTCAGTGCTGGGCTAGCGTGGGTTACATAGATACTGTTCCAAAAAAGAGAGAGATTGCAGACCTGTGATGTGGCTTTCCTAAGTCGGGCGAGCACGTGCTGGGTGTCCCCACAGTGTCAGCCAGCTACACTTCACTCAGAAAGCATCTCTGCCATTCAGCAGCCTTGTCTGTGTGTAGAGGTGGTGTAGGACCGTGAAGATGTGCAATGCCAGAGTCAACAGCGATTTCCTTTCATGGGGGTTACGGAGGAGTGGGGCAGGGGCCTCCGCGGTATTGTGATGTGCTTTATGTTTTAATTGTATGTATTTGTTTAGTGTGTGTGTGTGTGTGTGTGTGTGTGTGTGTGTGTGTGTGTGTATGGGGGGGCACTTCCTGAAGCCCCCTCTGTGATTACGCCTGCCATTGTTGACAGGTGAGCTCGGGTCCCTGCCTCACTGGTGATAGATTGACCCCTCCTCTTCTCTCCTTGGCAGGAGCCATTCTTCTAGGCCCAGGTTGGGAAGGAAGGGCGTGGGTCTGTGTGCGTGTGGAGGAGGGAAAGCCGAGTACAAAGTACAACTTCTGTACGATGTCTTTTAAAAATAGTTTTCAGCTTTTAGTAATAATAAAAAAAGCCCATACGGAAAAGTTCACGAAAGCTACATGTGCTAAATTTGGCAAGAGTTAGAATGAAGAGTCGGACTGTGTGAATCTCCTTACTGATCCCAGAGAGCCCGTCGGGGACATGCCAAGTAAAAGCTGAGTTAAGACAGGGCAGGTCAGGGCACAGGCCTCCATGTTTCCCGTGTGTGTGTGTGTGTGTGTGTGTGTGTGTGTGTGTGTGTATAGGATGCACACGCACACACTCTCTCTGGACACTGGTTTTGCCCTCATAGCCCCAGGCTCCAACCCTGCCCTGGAGGCCCCAGGCTTCCTTCATGGCTCCCGTCTTTCCCCTGCGCAGGCCCAGCATGTCTGGACTCCACCTGGTGAAGAGAGGCCGTGAACATAAAAAACTGGACCTGCACAGAGATTTCACCGTAGCGTCCCCAGCTGAGTTCGTCACCCGTTTTGGAGGCAATAGGGTCATCGAGAAGGTGAGTCCTGTGGGCTGCGGGGGTGGGGGGGTGGGGGCGGTGGTGTCATCGAGAAGGTACAGATGAGTCCTGTGGGCTGCTGGGGGTGGCCCCTTTCCTTGGTTGGAGGCCTAGTGTCATACTCTTTCTTCACACTTCCGAGGGAGGGTAAGCCACCACTTGGGACACTTGCTTGAGTCTTGGGTGCTTGACTTCAGGAACTTCTCATCCCTTTTCCCAAGCATGGGTGCATTACCCCATTCCTGAGAAGGGGAGACTGAGGCCCTGGGCTTGGTCAGGAGGTTCCTGGGTGTTATATTGCGGGTGTGGGTTCACTTGGGTCCGTGGAAAGAAGACCCAGAGGCACGCACCTAAGGATGATTTTTAGCCTTTCCAGCTGCAGGGGGATCAGTCTCTCTGGACTGACTCACTGTCCCTTAGCAAAGGGCCTTTTTATTGTTATCCAGTTCACACCTTTAGCAAGTCCATTTCTGTATACTAAAACCTCTAAGCTTCCCAAAGACACAGTGCCAAATGCAAATTCTCAGTTAAGGGATGCCTTGGTTTTCCGGTTCTCCCCCAGCCAAGTTTTGCACAGGCTTTGCACCTTTGGAAACTCTCAGACAAGATTCACATATTTCAAAGGGAAGGTACTGGAGACAAAAGGTAGCAGTCACAAAAGGCAGATTAAAGCTAGGTGTTAACACTCTGGAATCAAACCAGCTGCAGCTCTCTCTGCAGGAGCTCTCCCTGCACCTGGGTGCTTTCGGGGAGTATGGCTGCTTCCTGGGCCGGTGGTAGGAAAGTATAGACTTCTTGCCCGCACCTCCATCGGCTCTGAGATTAGGCTTCCTAGAGGACAGGAGATCATGCTCTATAGTGACATCATGGATGGGCTGCAGCAGAGCGAATGTTGCCATGTATGATGTATGTCGTGACCCTAATTAGTCTTATCAATTAAAACCAGGAGTCAGATATTGGGGTAATAACCTGAAAGATCAGAGAAGCAGAGCAGCATCCACTAGAGACTTCTTACCTCTATGAATCCTCAGACCCAATGGGGGCTGAGATCCTGTCTCCACCCACCTTATATTCCTGTCTCCACCTCCTGATTGTGCTGGGATCCAAGGTGTGAGCCTCCCAAGTGCTGAGATCAAAGGTGTGAGCCTCCCAAGTTCTGGGATCCAAGGTGTGAGCCTCCCAAGTGCTGGGATCAAAGGTGTGAGCCTCCCAAGTTCTGGGATCAAAGGTGTGAGCCTCCCAAGTTCTGGGATCAAAGGTGTGAGCCTCCCAAGTTCTGGGATCCAATGTGTGAGCCTCCCAAGTACTGGGATCAAAAGTGTGAGCCTCCCAAGTGCTGGGATCAAAGGTGTGAGCCACTACCTGGCCTCTATGGTTAACTAGTGACTAGCTCTGCCCTCTGGTCTCCAGGCAAGCTTTATTTGTCAGAACACAAACAAAATGTCACACAACAGTGATGTTTCACCTGGTCCCTACTCCTCCTCACAAAGCAGGTCCCTACCACATGGTTATTCCTGTTACGTCCGTCACAAGCTATGATCCAGAGGTGGGACACTGGCTATCCAAGGTCATAGCTTAGTAAGTGGAGCTGAGGTTCATCACTTTACAAATAAGGAAAGTGAGGCGCTGAGAGGAGAAATAGCTGAACCTGACTAGCTGGTTCCTCCATCTTGCTCCAAACACTCAGATCTAGAGTCTCTTGGGAAAGATCTAGAAATGGCATTTATTTTTTTTTGAGACAGGGTTTTGTGTATCCCAGGTTGGCCTCAAACCCCAAGGATGAACTAGAAATTCTGATGACCCCACCTCTGCCTCCCAAGTGTGTGCTGAGATACCCAGTCTGTGCAACACTGGCCATTGAACCCAGGCTCTGGGCGTGCTCGGCTTCAGCACTCTGCTCGCTGATTTATACCCTCCATCCCTCATTCCTAGACACTGCATTTTGGACTCACTGGGAGACTTATTTTGCAGCCAGCCTCACTGTGGCTGGTGTTGCATTCTCAGAGTGTCATGGCTAGCCTCAGGTAGCCCCACTATGGGTTGGTGTTGCATTCTCAGAGCGTCAAGGCTAGCCTCAGGTAGCCTTCACCCAGAGCTCTTTCACTTTCAGACTTAGTAGCTGACAGCAGCTTGCCCTCAGTGCTGGAGTCTCATGGGAGTTGTCTGGGGATGAGAGCTGAAAGCTGCCCCTCCCCACGGGGCTCCCAGAGTGCGCCCTCTCCTACCACCCCCAGCCCTTCCCTCGGGACCGAGCCTTGCTTTAGCAATGAGAAAAGCCACAGCTAGGGTGTCCTCATTCCTTCCTCGGTGATGTCCTCACAGGGTTAGCGGGCTGTGCAGCTGAGTCAGGAGTCTTGGCCAAAGCCTTGGCAAGTCACAGGTGTGAGCTTACTATAAGACTGATGCCATCGCATCCCAAACCTCCGAGGATGCTGGCCCTCAGCAGCATGGCTAGGATATAGCGGTGGAAAAGAACACAGGATGGAATTGCTCCATAAGCTAGAGCTTGAGATCACAGACCTAATTGCTTTTTAAATTTTGTATTATTTATTTATTTTGAGACAGGATCTCATTATGTAGTCATGCTATCCATGACCTTGAAATTCTTCTCCTTCAGCTTCTAGACCATTGGGGTTCTGTCGTTTTTTTTTTTTTTTTTTTTGTTTTTTTTTTTTTTTTTTTGAGACAGGGTCTCTCTGGGTTGCCCTGGCTATCCTGGAACTCACTTTGTAGACCAGGCTGGCCTCAAACTCACAGAGGTCTGTCTACCTCTGCCTCCCGAGTGCTGGGATTGAAGGTGTGAATTATGCCTGGCTCAAGTGATTTATGTATTTTTATTTCATGTGTATGAGGGTTTAGCCTGCCTGCGTATGTGTATATGCGCCATGTGTATGCAGTTTGCACAGAGACCAGAAGAGGGCATTAGATCCCAAGGGACCTAGTTATATAAGAGCTGCCTCGTGGGTGCTGAGAATTGAGCCTGGGTCCTCTGAAAGAGCAGCCAGTGCCTTTAACCACTAAGCCATCTCTCTAGGCCTGAGACATTCTAATTAATTAATTGTCCTTCTTTAGTGCTGGAGGATCAAACTTCATGCTAGGTACATGCTCTACCCCTGAGCTGTGCCCTCAACCCCATATATTACGTGTGTGTGTGTGTGTGCATGTGTGTGTGTGTGCATGGTTATTGTTAAAGGTTGTTTTTGTGAGACCATCATACACAGCTCTGCTTCCTCTCACCTCACTCCCTCCCCTCCATCCCTGCCTCCAGCTCTTCTTGTATCCCCCTCTCCCAAATTCATGACCTCTTCTTTAATTATTATTGTTTTACACACACACACACACACACACACACACACACACACACACACATTCTGTGTGTGCATTTAGGTTGCTTATACGTATGGGTTCCCTGCGCGACCACTTGGAACAGGACAACTGATGCAGGAAGGCACTCACCCCTGGAGAACACCAACTCTCCCCTCCCAGCAGCCATTGGCTACCTGTAGCTCTTCATCTAGGGGCAGGGCCTTGCGAATCCCCCGCCCTCCCTCATCCTGTCTCACAGCAGGCGTTTGGTCCTCTGGCTCTTCCAAGATGTGTCCTGAGCTTTAGATGTGGGGTTGAATTGCAGTTGGGCCCACACAGACATTTCTCATCTGCACATTGACCAGTTGTGGATATCTGTACTAGTCTCCATCTGTTGCAAAAGAGTCGTCTTTGATGAGGGTATGAGAGCTGCACTTACCTGGCCAGGCTGGTGCACAAACTCACACACACACACACACACACACACACACACACACACACACACGTATATAATTTATTTATTGAGACAGGATCTCATGATGTAGCCTTGACTAGCCTGGATCTCGCTCTGTAGACCAGGTTAGCCTTGAACTCACAGAGATCTTCCTGTCTCTGCCTTCCGAGTGCTGGGAGGATCATTTTTTAAAAACCAAATCTGAGCCTTACAGTTGGAGAGATCTGGATTTGAGCTCGTGCTCTGACACACATCTGGCCGTGTGACCCTGAGGAAGTGTCTTAGCCCCTCTGAGTTTTAGTGTCTTTTTAGTCTCCAGATAGGACAATTGTAAAGCTCCCTTCAAAGGGTGGTTGTGAGGGTGGAATGAAACAGAGCAGGGGAGACACTCCTCACTGCAGCCTGGCGTGGACTGAGCACCCAGAGACGTCAGCGGGAATGACAGCCATCCACCCAGGGAACCCTTGCCATCCCAGTCCATCCTCCTGCCCACCCACCCGCTCCCTCCGTCCTCCCTGTGTGTGAGCACCAGCTGTGTGGGACCGTGTCGGGTGCTCTGGGTTCCCTGTGCAGGTGGCCCTAAGGTCCTGGCTCTTCCCTGGTGTCTCCGTCAGGTCCTCATCGCCAACAACGGCATCGCTGCGGTCAAGTGTATGCGTTCCATCCGCCGCTGGGCCTATGAGATGTTCCGTAACGAACGTGCCATCCGCTTTGTGGTTATGGTGACCCCTGAGGACCTTAAGGCCAATGCAGGTACCTGAACCCCAGGCCTTGGCCGTCTCTGTCTGCCCTCCCCTTCCCCACCCCGCTCAGGCAGGTCCATCCTGGGCCCCAGAGCTGTAGGATCTCCTTCACTAGCTCATGGATGTTTTTTGTTTTTGTTCTTTTTTTGTTTTGATTTTGTTTTTGAGACAGGGTTTCTCTGTGTAGCCCTGGCTGTCCTGGAACTTGCTCTGTAGACCAGGCTGGCCTCGAACTCACAGAGATCCATCCACCTGGCTCTGCCTCCCTAGTGCTGGGATTAAAGGCGTGTGCCACCACCGCCCGGCTGATTTTCTAACGTTTTTTGTGCATGTCATCCATTGTTGCCATGGGCTCCTCATGGGAACAATGTGTCACACCTCACTGTTCTGTGTATGACTGGTCCGTCCCCGGTTCTCCCCTCTTCTTCCGCTTTAATTGCAGAGTACATCAAAATGGCGGATCAGTACGTTCCTGTCCCAGGAGGGCCCAATAACAACAACTACGCCAATGTGGAGCTGATCGTAGACATTGCTAAGAGAATCCCTGTGCAGGTGATGCTTTTCAGCTCTCAAAGGTGGCCACAGGGGGTGGGGACGGTGATGTCCCTTCCTACAGTTCATGATGGCCTGATGGGACACAGCCGAGTGTTGGGTGCCATGGCAGGCAGGGTCTTGGAGGATCTCTGTTCACCCCTCTCTGTTTGCAGGCCGTGTGGGCTGGCTGGGGCCATGCTTCGGAAAACCCCAAACTTCCAGAGCTGCTGTGCAAGCATGAGATTGCTTTCCTAGGTAGCGTGTGCCCTCTGTCCGATGTGTGGGGGTTGGGTGGTGCCAGGTCAGCGTCTCTTTCTTGGGCTGTTCTTCAAAGTGGAGATCGGTTGGCTTCCTTGTGAAGGGCAGGGGTGGGAGGCAGTGAGTGAGTAGACCAGGCTATGGTAACAGGACCCGCTGCCTCAGTTATTGCAATGGTGTGATGCTGTGGCCAGCAGTGCCCTCTGCTAGTGTTTCTGTTGGTGTTAAGGTCCAGCCAAGCTGGCCCAGGGCTCACATTTCTGAGAGGGCCATATCTTTGGGCTGCTTTTTTCAGGACCAAATCCCCTTACTTGTTGTTAGGTAAGATGATACTTTGTCTGATGGCATCTGTGGGTGTCAGGATTTTTGTCTGTGGATGTGTTGGTCACCTCTGTATGCACACAGGCAGTCCCTCTGTCCTCAGGACACCCACAGACACCGATGCCCCTTCTGTGAAAAGCCACGGTCTTTGCACGTGCTTTGTGTTTGAGTTATCTCCAGGCTCCTTATAACCTGGTTCAGCGACCATGCTGGGTTCCATAATATTAATTAGGTAATCAAGACGAGGAAAAAAGTCTGTGCAAACTCAGTACAGATGCAATTAAAAAAATCTTTCCCGTCTGTGGTCATTGTAGACTCCATGCTGGATTCAGAGTGGAGCAGAGCTGGGTGTCCCATCAAAGATAAAGAACTCGTGAGGGATGCTGGTTGCACAAGACCGGGCGCTAACTGGCTCTGCCTCTCAGCTGCTGACCCTATTCTGCTGTCCTCTCCCGACCCTGCAGGTCCCCCCAGTGAGGCCATGTGGGCCCTGGGAGATAAGATCGCCTCCACCATCGTAGCCCAGACGTTGCAGATCCCAACCCTGCCCTGGAGCGGAAGCGGTAAGGGAGCCAGACCTGACAAATTTTAGACCAGATAAGAATGTGACTTCACTGTAGCGGACTTAGAAAATGTGAGAGCTGTGAAATTTGGAAACGCCTGTGGTGTCTCACGTCCGTAATCCCAGCACTGGGGAGGCTGGGGCTGCACACAGTTCAGGCCAATCTAAGCTACAGTGTGAGGCCCTGGTTCAAAAACACCACCACTAACACACACACACACACACACACACACACACACACACACCAACACACACACACACCAACACACACACATACCAACACACATGCACACACACACACACACACCCATACACATGCATACACACACCCATACACACCAACACACACACCAATACACATGCACACACACACCAACACACACACACCAACACACATGTACACACACACACCAATACACATGCACACCCCCCACATACACACAGACACACAGACACACACACACACACACACAAGCACACATACATACACACACACAAGAAAAAGAAAAAGAAAGAAGAGCCCTTCATGATCCAGTGTTGAGCACTAACTGGGTGTCTTTCTCAGCTGTTTTCTTTAAAAACCAGATGTGAGCTGGGGAGGTGGTTCAGCAAGTTTAAGCACTTGCTGCCCGAGCCTGATATCCCTGAGCTAGATCCCCAGAACCCCCAGAAAGCAGCATGTGATGGTGCACACTGTAACCTCAGCACGCCTGTGTGGAATGGGAAATGGAGACAGAATTGTCTGGAAGCTGGAGGGCCAGCTAGCCTGGTGTGCACAGGGGCAAGAACAGTGTGAGAGGCCCTCCCTCGGGAAGGTGGGAAGAGAGAAACTTGACCTTTATAGGCAGTCTGTGGCATGTACACACCCACACTCACATTACATACAGACACACAGACACAGACATGCACACACACACACATTCGCTTAGATACACACGGACACACACATATTCACACACAAACAGACAAAGGCATGCACACACTTCACATACATACAGACATATACTCACATACATACAGACACACATCGACACAGACATGCATACACACACAGATGCATACATACATCACATACATACAGACACACAAACATGTGCGCACACACAGTCACACACAGACAGGTACACACATTCACACAAACGAATAGTAAACAAAATAAAAAACTAAAAAGATGTTAAGTTGACTACTTTGTAATTTCTTTTGCAATCATGGCCATCTTTCTGTCCCAGTAAATAGCCTTCCCGCCATTTAAGATGCCCGTGTGCTGTCACTCTTCTGTCTATGGTCCTGGGACTGGAACCCAGGGCCTTGCACACATGTGACACACTCTGATCCCGAGCTTCTTCCTGACTCTTGTGTGTTGGTTTTGAGATGATCTCTAGGTCTCCCAGGTTGTCCTAGAACTCATCATCATCCTCCTGCTTCAGCCTCCGAGTAGCTGGGGCCACAGACGCGTGCCCCACACCTGGAGCCTGTGCGGGACTTTGTCGTGTGGATGTACTGTGATTTACTGCAGTTTTACAGCTTAGGCCATGTCTTCATTTGTTCTGTAACTTAAAAAATAGTCAAAGGGAAACGGGGCTTTGACAGTCCGACAGCTAAATGCACATGATTTTAATCATCTTTGGGTAAGACCCCCAAAGTAGAACTTCTAGGGCAGATTAAAAAAAACAAAAGGAAAAATGTGTCAAGATTTTCCTGTTTCGTACGCCTTTATTTTTTCCCTCTACAGACTGAAAATTTTCCAGTTTGGGAAATGTATTTGTTTAATCTTTGCCTGGTTTTGGAAAGCAGTGATCCCTGAGACAGAGAGTGACTCCCTAGGGTAGATAGGGGCTCTTTCTAGATTCAGGTTCATAGTGCTCTGTGTGTTTCTTTTTAAAGATCTTAAAAATTATTATTTGTCTCTCTGTGTGTGTATGTGTGTATGGTGTGTGTGTGTGTGTGTATGTCTATGTACGCATGTGTGTATACCTGTGTGTGGTGTGTGTATGTATGTACGCATGTGTGTATATGTGTGTGTGGTGTGTGTGTATGCATGTGGTGTGTGTATGTGTGCACCATGTGTGTGCGGTGCCTGCGGAGGCCAGAAGAGGCTGTCAGACCCTTTGGAGCTGGAGTTAGCGGCTGCTGTGAACTGCCTGACTCGGGTGCTGGGAAGAGATCTTCTGGAAGAGCAGCGAGCGCTGGTGACCGCTGAACGCCCTCCAGCCCTTGTATATGTTCCTTAAGCTTTGATTCCCATTCAGGATCCTGAAACGCGTAGGTGTGGCTGCTGGGCTGTGCTCCTGCGGTCCTCAGGAGAACACAACTCTTTGTCCCCCTCAGGTCTCACCGTGGAGTGGACGGAGGACAGCAGGCAGCAGGGTAAATGCATCAGCGTCCCAGAAGACGTCTACGAACGAGGCTGTGTGAAAGATGTGGAGGAAGGCTTGGAGGTAGCTGCCGAGCGTGCAGGGCCAGCGTGGTGACCACGGGCCAGCGTGGTGACCTTGGGCCAGCGTGACACAGCCTTCCCTACACCCTGCTGTTGGACTTGTCCCATTTAAAGGGCCTGTTTGTCTTCTTCCCTCAGATGGCAGAGAAAGTTGGGTTTCCACTGATGATCAAAGCGTCTGAAGGCGGTGGAGGAAAAGGCATCCGCAAGGCTGAGAGTGCGGAGGACTTCCCAATGCTCTTCAGACAAGTGCGTGCCCTCGCTTGCGCCCTTCCCTGTCTCTGCCTCAGTCCGTGGTCATTAGTAATACCCTCCTAAGTGGAGACAGCATGTGCAGGAGCTGGGTCTATAGAGATGGTTTCGTTGTTGGTTGTTTAAGTGTTGTGTGTGAGTGTGAGCCTGTGAGTGTGAGCCTGTGAGTGTCAGGTTGAGGGAGTGTCAGAGTTGTCTGTCCTCCACATGTTTGTGACAGATGCTCATATCGTTTTTTACTGCTGCACATGCTGGGCTAGTTGGCCCTTGAGTTTCCAGAGGTCTCCTGTCCCGCCTCCTGTCTCTTTAGGTAGAAAGCTCACAGACACACTGCTATGTATTCGGGTTCTGGGGATTTGAACTCAGTTCTCCATACCACTGAGACATCCCCCCAGGGTTATTGGTGAAATTATTAAGGCCACTCCACATAGTTAAAAGGAAGATTTATTTAGTGGGTAACTTACAAATGAAGGGATAGGTAGGTCGCGGGGTCTGGGGAAGGTGTATCGCAGTCCAGTGGTGTTCTCTGGACCTCTGCTCCGTCCACCTCCACCGTCTCGGGTCCAGGAACAGAGAGAGCGCCGGCCCATCCAGATCTCGGGTCTCCAGGGGCCTCCCTTGGCCCTGCCTTGTAGGCATGACAGTTGCCGAAGTCTCAATGGGGGTGGAACTTCCAGATCAAGGCTGGAATGGCTACCCACTACACAGGGTGCTTCCCCCCTCCACTTTCTCTCTCTCTCTGAGTGGTAGCGGTGCTGGGGTGGGAACCCAAGGGCTCACTTCTAAACAAGCTCTCTGCCACTGAGCCACACACCCACTTTGTGTTGTACTTTGAAGCAAATGTGCACATCGTGGCTCACAGAGGCCCATGGCTTTCCTGCTGGCCTTTGCGGTCTACATAGTGAGTCTAAGGCTACTTAGAGCTACAGTGAGGCTCTGTCTCAGACCACAACAAAAGCCCTCTGGAGAAAGGCTCAGTGAAGCCCGTACACTTCTCATGCCCTGACCAATACACTTTGAGAACCTGCTAGAAAGGGTCTCCTGTGGTCCTGCTCTCAGCATGTGAGTGTCGTATCCTGATCGGATTCACTGCCATGTTGTGTCTGCTGGGTGAGCAGCCTCAGGAAGAGCTTCTGGACACTTTGAGCATCAGCAGGGGATGGTTCCCATCTGCTCTTCCATCACCCAGGTTCCCCCAGCCCAGAGGTGGATGTGGGGGTGTTTTGTCTAAAGAAGTATTCTATATGTTATTGCATGTGCAGGGGAAAGGTAGCTTGCAGCCCCACTCCTACCCCTCTGTGGACCGCCGTTCGACAGATAAAATTGTGTGTGTTTAAACTGTTCTGCGTGGTGTTCCGTCCTTCATAAATTTGCTGGGGTGATTCTCAAAGATCCAGCACCTCATGTGCTTATGTGTGCTTGGGAAGCATGCTTGAGACTTCTTTGAGCAGATTTCAAGTGCACAATACATTAATCATTACACCCTGCTGTGTGCTACACCCCCAGAAAACTAAACTCAGGGGGTGGATTTTCATTGTTGTTTGTCTTGTGTTCTGCTGCGTAGCTGAGGCTAGTCTTGAATTCCCCATGTAGCCCAGGCTGGCCCTAAACTTTTGACAGCCTTCCTGCTTCAGCCTCTTGGGTCCTGAGGTTACAGGTACAGACCACACCACGTTCCACTTCGTGTGACATTCTTAGTGTAGGATTGTTGGGGAAATGGTACCCTTTTAACAGCGTATGACTTAAAAACAATGAGAAAGGATAGCATGTGTCTGTTGAAGGAAAAATGAAAGTGAGGAATGCGTAGCGCCTGGGAGAAGCTCCTACCCATATCATTGCTATTCTTTAATGTTTCCTTCTGAGAACTTGCAGAAGCTTCCAGAGCTGGAGTATCCCGGGATCAGCTATCATCTGTGCTTCCCCAACAGGTGCAGAGTGAGATCCCGGGCTCGCCTATCTTTCTCATGAAGCTGGCCCAGAACGCACGGCACCTGGAGGTCCAGGTCCTGGCAGATCAGTATGGAAACGCCGTCTCGCTGTTTGGACGCGACTGTTCCATCCAGAGGCGGCACCAGAAGATTATCGAGGAGGCGCCGGCCACCATTGCCGCTCCGGCTGTGTTTGAGTTCATGGAACAGGTGCAGACCTGGGCTTGAGGCAGCTCAGAAGAAACGGGCTATAGGGATGGTAGCTGGAAGGTGTGGATGTGGCAGGGAGCCCATCCTGGGGTGGGTGGGTGGGGTGATCTCAACATCACACACATGTGTTCATCACTGGTCAGGACTCTCAAGGGGCAGCTCCTCAGAGTGCACTTGGGGAGGGAATGGTGGCTGCCACTCACCCAAGAGCTGCTGGAAGCCCTTGATTTCTGTCTCTGCAGTGTGCCGTCCTCCTGGCCAAGACCGTGGGTTACGTGAGTGCTGGCACGGTGGAATACCTGTACAGCCAGGACGGCAGCTTCCATTTCCTGGAGCTGAACCCACGCTTGCAAGTGGAGCATCCGTGCACTGAAATGATTGCCGATGTCAACCTGCCCGCCGCACAGTTGCAGGTGAGGAGGACCTGAGGACGGGCCCCAAGCCCTGGGCAGGTGCTCGCCCAACTCTGCTTTTTACATAAAAGGAGGAAGATTTTCTTTTTCACTTGTCCTAGAGTCACACTGTTTTGTAGGGAGAACGATCCACCGGTCATGCTTTGGGCTTTGAAGGGGTTTATTAAGTGTACAGCAAACGGGAGAGGTATAAAGCATCGGGGAGCAGGGTGGTGGGAGAGGGTTAGATCAGTCACATGGGCCACCAGGCAGGACACACTGGAGAAGCCTGGGACCCATACAATCTGTGGGAGCATTTGGTTAAGAGGGTCCTAGGCAGAATATCTCCCAGCCGAGGTAGTTGGGAACAGTGTTAACACCAGTGTGAACAGTAGCCCAGGCCTTTCTGTGTCACAGTGTAAACAGTAGCCCAGGCCTTTCTGTGTCACAGTGTGAACAGCAGCCCAGGCCTTTCTGTGTCACAGTGTGAACAGTAACCCAGGCCTTTCTGTGTCACAGTGTGAACAGCAGCCCAGGCCTTTCTGTGTCACAGTGTGAACAGTAACCCAGGCCTTTCTGTGTCACAGTGTGAACAGCAGCCGAGGCTCTTGCTTTGGGAAGGTGGCTGGCAATGACCGACCTCCGGCTGTGCTCAAAGACACTGGTTTTGCTTTCACTATTTACTTTCCTCCTGTTCTCAAGGACTTGGTGACCTCACTCTTGGATGTGGCGACATCATTCGGGCTGTTGTGTTTTCTATTCCCTTTTCGCAGGGCCGGCTTGTCCCAGACAAGGGTTTGAGAAGACACTCTTAGGATAGCATTAGGGGTTGGTGACCATCCCTCCAGAGCTAGCCTCTCAGTTAGCTTAAACAGCACATGGCAATTCATTGATGTAATGTATATTACACAAATTTTGAGAGCATGTGACCCACAGCTAAGGACTCCTTTGTTAATGAGAGTTCTTACATTTTTAAAATCAATGCCTCTTCCCTCTGGTCTCCCCTCTTTCTCTATTTATACATTGTTGTTTTTTGAAAGATTTTTTTTTTTAAAAAGCATTATTTATTTTTATTTGTGTGTATCTGCATGAGTTTAAGTGCACCACATGTGTGCAGGTGCCCTTGGAGGCCCAAGGTCATCAGATCCTCTGGAGCTGGAGTTAGAAGCATCATGAGTCTCCTGATGTGGGTGCTGGGCATTTAGACAAAAAGGGGGAAATGTTGTAGAATATTATTTTAAGATGTGTTACATTTGTTTGTGCTATGGAACATTTGTTTAATCAGGGAAGGGCTTCATGATCACAGGGGCCACAGTGGGGCCTTGAGATGGAAGAGTGCAGCATGAGGGGACCTTGTGGGGGTGTGGGGAAGAGGGAGGGGGTGGGGGGAGGAAGAGAGAGAGAGGGGGAGGGAGGAGAGGAGGGAGAGAGAGACAGAGAGAGAGCCTTCCTTTGAAGAGATACCTTGTCTGCGGCCATGACACCTTGAATCCACTGACCTCATCTCCAAAGCTAAGCATGTCTGGGCCTGGTTAGTGCAGAGTTCGTCCTGGCCTAGCCTACATGCCAAGGAGCCAGGTACCGGATAGGAATGTAAATTTATCACGAGACTTTGGGGAGGGGCTGCAAGGCCCCCAAACAGCGTAGTTTCCTACCTGAGTTGGAGGTGTGTGGCCTGACTTCTGGGAGACCGAGAGGCAGAGAGGGTTATGAAGCCACAGGTGGGACTGAACCTTTGTGACCAGTCTCCGAATACTGCCGGATAAAGGCACAAGGTGTCTGGGACAATGTCACAGTGTACTTGTAGCCCGTGGGGAATACAGCATTGGGCCAGTGTTTAATCGATACACTGTCTATATTAAACGTTCCTATTGTTCCAATAGTCCTTTTTTTTTTTTTGAGACGGTTTCTCTGTGTAGTTTTGGTGCCTTTAGACCAGGCTGGCCTCGAACTCACAGAGATCCACCCGCCTCTGCCTCCTGAGTGCTGCTGGGATTAAAGGCATGCGCTACTGCGCCCAGCCCAATAGTTCCCTTTATGGCAGTTTTTTTGTTTGTTTGTTTTTTACAAATGCTGACCAACTCAGATGCACATTCCCTTTCATCGTTGTGTGTTCTCTTAAGTCTGGAGCATTCCCCGGTCTTTTCCTTTTCACTCTTTTTGAGGGGTGCTGGTCATGGAACCCAGGGCCTCATGTGACCTTGGTGATTGTTTGGAAGACATTGATGGACTGATTTTTATGTGGGTGAATGTGAGCATGCCATGTCATGCTGTGTCAAGCCATGTTAGAGGATGTTTTATAGGCTCCCTCCTTCCACCAGGTGGGGCCTGGTATTGAACTCAGGTCGTTAGACTTGGCAGCAGTCACCTTTATCTGCTGAGCCGTCTCACCGGCCCGACATCAGTGCTTTTGAGCATTCAGGCTGAATGTCCCTCAGTTTGCATTTGCTTGATTATTTCTTCCTGGTTCGAGTCACACTGGATTTTGTTGTTGTTGTTGTTGGTTTTTTTTTTTTTTTTTTTTGGTCTGAGACAGGGTTTCTCTGTGTAGCCCTGGTTGTCCTGGATCTCGCTCTGTAGACCAGGCTGGCCTTGAACTCACAGAGATCCACCTGCCTCTGCCTCCCGAGTGCTGGGATTAAAGGCGTGCGCCACCACCACCCAGCCACACTAGATATGGCTTCCTTCTGTAGCTCCAAGAGGCTAGCTTCTGACTTAAGCACAGATTTGCTCCTGGCGTGATGTTGCCCTCCATGTTTCAGGGCCGGGATCCTAGCAGACTGACCTGGGGGATGGGTTTCTCCATTTAGATTGCCATGGGTGTGCCCCTGCACCGGCTGAAGGATATACGACTTCTGTATGGAGAATCCCCCTGGGGAGTGACCCCCATTTCTTTTGAGACCCCTCTGAGCCCTCCCATTGCCCGAGGTCACGTCATTGCGGCCAGGATCACCAGTGAAAACCCGGATGAGGCAAGTGAGGGGCCCTTGTGTTTCCATTAATCATAGACTCCCAGGGAAGGGTGGGCCCCTGGTCTTTGCCTTGGAGAGGGGGGTGGGGGGCACCAGCACCCAGGCTTCTCAGTATGCATAAGAAGCTGAGTGTGGGAGCTGGTGCCATGGCTTTGGGCTTGCTGGGTGCATAGTATATGCCAGGTTTCAGGAAAGCCTTCACACAGCTCCTCACTCACATGACCTCATGGTGCGGGTGGTCCATATTACAGCCTGATTCTGCTTCCTAAGTGCTAAGGTTAAAGGCATGCACCACCATGCCCAGCGTCAAAGATATTTTTAATTGGGCACCCTAGTGGGGTATCATTTGATGTTTCTATTCATGTAAATATACATCAGTGTGCAATGTTTAAATCATACTGTATCTGAGGGACCTGGGGTGAGCCCCCATTTTTCTTGTTTGGATCTTTGGCTACAAAGATGTGGTAGACAGCCGGGTAGGACTTTAGCCACACACCCCCAGCACCACATCTTCACTTTTTTAAAAATAAACTTTTAATACTTATTGATTGTTTGTATGCATGGGAACCACAGTGAGCATGTGGAGGTCAAGGGTGACTTGTGAAAGTCAATTCTTTCTGTCTACCTGTGGAGTCCGGGCTTCGAAAGTCGGTATGCTTTGCCGTAACCACATTTATCTGCTGAACCATCTAGCAGGCCTTTCTTTTTACCTTCACATTTCTTTTCTGGTTTTTGTCTCTGCTTCCTGAGTGCTGGTCTTAAAGGCATGTACTCCTATGCCCAACTTACTCAAAATTAAAAAACAAATATGTGTTTTTATTTAATGTGTATGAGTGTTTTTGCCTGAACGCATGTATGTGCACCATGTGTGTGCCTGGTCCCCGAGGAGGCCAGAAGAGGGCATCACATCCCCTGAACTGGAGTCACACATGTTTACCAGCCACCACGTTGGCACTGGGAACTGAATCCAGGTTCCCTGCAGGAGCAGCCAGAGCTTCTCACCACTGAGCTACTTCTCCAGCCCCTTACCTAAACTGTGATCATTGAAAATGTCCAGTGCCCCCAAGCTGAGTGGACCTCCTCCCAGTGCAGCTCTTACTGTGTTCAACCCGTTCACACCGAGACCTCCCAACCCTGACTCTTCGACATTGCTCTTTTACATTTTTTTTTTTTTTTTGGTTTTACGAGACAGGGTTTCTCTGTGTAGCTTTGTGCCTTTCCTGGATCTCGCTCTGTAGACCAGGCTGGCCTCAAACTCACAAAGATCCGCCTGCCTCTGCCTCCCGAGTGCTGGGACATTTTCTTAAAAGATGTTTTGAGAGAGGTTTTCATGTAACCCAGGCTGGTGTCTAGTTCACTGTGTAGCCAAGGTGATCTTGAACTCTTAATCTTCCTATGCCATGTGCTAGGATATAAGCATGTACCATTATGCCTGGCTCTTTTGCAGTCGTGTGTGTGTGTGTGTGTGTGTGTGTGTGTGTGTGTGTGTGTGCGCGCGCGTGCACACACATGCATGTGGAGGTCAGAGGACATCCTCTGGCATCATTCCTCAGGGGCCAGTCACCTTGTTTTTTTTTTTTTTTTAATCTATCTATCTATCTATCTATCTATCTATCTATCTTTCTATCTATCTATTTTGTTTTTCAAGACATGTTTCTCTGTGTAGTTTTGGTACCTGTCCTGGAACTTGCTTTGTAGCCCAGGCTGGCCTCGAATTCACAGAGATCCGCCTGGCTCTGCCTCCTGAGTGCTGAGATTAAAGGCGTGCGCAACCACCACCACCACCACCACCACCACCACCACCCAGCCACCTTGTTTTTTAAGACAGGGTTTCTCACTGGCTGGAAGCTCACAAGTATGCTAAAGGCTAGGCTGAGCTGGCCAGTGAGCCCCAGGCATCTGCCTGTCTCTGCCCCACCAGTGCTGAGATCACGTGTGCATGATAATTTTTTTTTTTTTATGTGAGTTCTGGGGATCAAACCCAGGCCCTCCTTCCTGCTTGTAAGGCCAGTGCTATTATGGACTGGGTTATCTCCCTAATCAGGTGTTCACCTCAAGACTCACAGATAGACACGCCCACAGTTGTGGGAGTTGTTTGTTGATGCCCCGCCCACAGATAGACACGCCCATGGATAGACACACCCACAACCATTGCCAGAGTTGTCTGTCTGTTGATGACCCTGAACTTTTGTTTGTGGTAGGGTTTCCCAGGCTTTCCCAGAACCGAATCACCACAAAGACACAATGTACTTGGAGTAACTTCTCTCTCTCTCTCTCTCTCTCTCTCTCTCTCTCTCTCTTTTTTTGTCTGTTTGGGTTCCAGGGTTTTAAGCCAAGCTCGGGGACAGTCCAGGAGCTGAACTTCCGCAGCAACAAGAACGTATGGGGCTACTTCAGTGTAGCGGCTGCTGGAGGCTTGCACGAGTTCGCGGATTCCCAGTTCGGGCACTGCTTCTCCTGGGGCGAGAACCGTGAAGAGGCCATTTCGTCAGTATTTCCTGCTTGCTTCTCTTCCCTCTCTGCCTCTGTCTTCCCTTCCCTTCCTCCCTCCCTCTCTCCATGCCCGCCTCCCTCTTTTAAGAAACAAACACTCAGAAATACTTGTATACAGGTCTGATCACCCGAGTTTGACCCTAGATCTCACAAGGCAGCTGAAGTTCGAGAACAACGTCTCTTTGTTGGAGACTGGTGGATGGCAGAGAGCTCACCAGGGCCACTGGGTCTTGAGCAGGCAAGAGGTCTAGCCTCAAGGAGACACAAAGCTATTCAAAGGTGTCTCAGGGTGCCGAGGACTAGGCTCTGAGGAGGGCAGAGGCACCTTAACATGTCAACCTCATAAATAGTTCCATGTTCACGCTGAGACTCGTTTCTTTTGGGGGTGTCCTGCTGCTCCCTGGTCTCCATCTCAATCCCATGACAGTGGCCTCTGTTCCCTACCTAGTCAAATCCCGCTGCAGTTAGTTTCTTCAGACTGAGAAACTCATGTTAACCAAGGACTCCCCTGCTGCTCCTCTTAAATCTTCCTGCCTTGACATGGGCCCGGGAAGGTAAAACCTAGTTTGTGTTATAATTAAACATCCCCGTGCAGGTAGTCACTCTCCAGAGTGACAAGAGCCCAGAGACATCAGGGATTGTTTCATTCAATAAAACATTAGACTCGGGGGCTAGAGAGACGGCTCAGTGGTTAAGAACACTGGCTGTTCTTCCACAGGGCCTGGGTTCAGTTCCCAGCACCCACATAGCAGCTCACGGCTGTCTGTAACTCCAGTTCCGTGGAGTTACCGTCACCGTCACCGACATGCAGGCAAAACACCAATGCACATTAAAAAATAAATAAAAAGCATTAGACTGGGCTAATTGTTTAATCATGAATTAATTTAGCTCAATTTGACAGTTTTGATGGTGGCACTCCTCTGTCAGCTTAGGCTAATTCATTTTAATCACATTCTGTGGCAAATTGAGGACTCTGGAGAGTATGGAGGGAGATTTGCGGCAAACCGGACTTAATTAACTGGAGGAGGTGTGCCCAGTGCGCTCCAAGTGAAAGCCCCGAGGCGAGTCTCGAACTGTGGTGCTGACTGCGGCGGACTCGGGAGGAAACTTCAGCCCTCACTGCTGCCAGAGTCTGGGGGGTGGGGGGCGCTTGCCTCGGAGTCTGGGATTGGCTCTCCCATGTCAGGGCTTCCGTCACATGATCATGTCACATACAAATCCAGGTCTTGACACCACACCTGTGGCCTGCTGACATCTTCATTTGACTGTATCTTTATTTCCTCATGGAATAGAAATAACCTAGATATTATTGCTTTCACCCCATAGCTACTCACAGCCCCTGGGGACACTATCACTAGCGAGAACCTTCTCTCTAGGAATCTGTTCATCCTACTGCCTGTCCCCAGAAACGTTCACTGCAGGCCCACAGCCCTGTAGCTCGCCAAGCTGCTGAGCCAGGGGCAGCAGACACACCTGGGCAGAGCAGCCAGGAAACAGGCAGAAGTGGCTCTTCTGAGGACAGGAGATTAGGCCAAGGGGAGCCAGAGCCAGAGAGACACGCCCCTCTTTACATATCCAAACAATCAGTGATTAGACACTGGGGCCTAATCACACTCACAGCAGTGTTGACTGGAACTGCTTTACACGGAGCATCTCTTTGCAGACCTCAAGTACTGCAGGCAGCAGGGTTATCCCCCCATTTTTCAGATGAGGTAACTGAGGCCCAGGTAGGTAAGTTACTCATGTGCGATCACTCAGCCAGTCCATGTGGAGCTGAGACTGAGCTTGGTCATCCCATCCAGAAGCTCTCAGGTGCCCCGAGAAACACATCATGGGCGTCCACAGCAACCGTGGGTGTGTGGAAACCAATCACATATCTTTCCCCTCCAGCAACATGGTGGTGGCTTTAAAGGAACTGTCCATCCGGGGTGACTTCCGGACCACTGTGGAATACCTCGTGAACCTTCTGGAGACCGAGAACTTCCAGAACAACGACATCGACACAGGGTGGCTGGACCACCTCATCGCTGAGCGGGTACAGGTAGGAAGCCATGTTGCCTCCCCGGGGGTGGCTGAGATCCCTGCTTCCGGCAGGTACCCAGACCTGGAGTCTTTCCTAGGCAGAGAAGCCGGACATCATGCTCGGGGTGGTGTGTGGGGCCTTGAACGTGGCCGATGCGATGTTCAGAACCTGCATGACGGATTTCTTGCACTCCTTGGAAAGGTAGGGCGGGCAGTTCTCTTGTTCCCTCCTGCGGTGTATGGGCAGCATGGAGGGCAGGGTGGGCTTTTTGGGGTGTTTGGAAATAGACTCATTGAGTAGCTCATGCTGGCATCCGAATTGGATCCTCCTGCCTCAGCCTCCCGAGAGCTGGGATTATACTTGTGTGCCACCATGCCAGGTGGGATGTGCTTTGAGGCTGCCTCTCCTTTGGGCTTGCCTTCGACATTCTGTGGATAAGCCTGTATTGCCTGGAAGAGGCTGGGGCTGAGCCAGAGAGGTTTGTGGATACGGAGGATCCGTAGGGTGCAGTGAGGCCCACAGGGCCACTTCTGCCTGGATCGTCGTTTGGGAGGACCGTCCTGTGTATTGTAGGGTGGCGGCAGAATCCATGACTCCTGCCTACTACAGGCCAAGGCAGGCCCGTTCCCTGTGTGGCCCAGCAATAAGAACCAAGTGCCCTTTCTTGAGAAGAGCCATGACAAACGAACGGTGTGCCCACAAAAAATGTCAAAGAATAAACAGTAGCGATTGCTCACCGCCTTTGAGTGACAGGATACTCACAGCCCACGTTCTAGAGGGTGGCAGACCCCCCTCCCGCCCCCCACTTTCCCCCGTTTATATTTTTGTGAGACAGTTTGGGTGTGTATCCCAAGCTAACTTACCCTCCTGCCTTACCCACCCCAGTACCAGGTTAATAGACCCATGCCACCACACCTGACTTCATGTGGGACTTTCTCCTAGGAGAAGCCATCATTAAGGTTTTGAAGCCACTTAAAAATGTCCCGTTCTTCAGTGGGTGCCAGTTCCACTCTGGGATCTGTGTCCCACACCTTTAATCAGTCTTGGCTCCGTCTGGTTTGCTGATGCCTATGAAGGGCAGAAAGCCAGCTGACTGACTGCTTGATGATGCTGGGGATGGAGCCCAGTGTTGGGGGTGGAGCCCAGGGCTTCACACATAGGGGCACCCCCTCTGCCATGAGTTCCGCTCCAGCCTTCTGGGGGCCATGGAGGATGTCGCTGAGCCCGAGGGGTGCTGTAGGGATCTCTGCTCCTCCCTGGACTGACGTCATATCCATCTTCTCCATTAGGGGTCAGGTCCTCCCGGCTGATTCTCTGCTGAACATTGTGGACGTTGAGTTGATTTATGGAGGCGTCAAGTACATTCTCAAGGTAAAGGCGCAGGCTCTGTGGGTCTCAGGAGTTCCTACCATTTTGAGCCTGACTTCTGTGAACCCAGAGTGGAGTCTTCATGTGGGGGTCTGAGCAGCGTGTCCCTCAGGCCTCTCTGTGGTCCATGACCTTGAACTCTAAACACTCTGAGTTTAGGAGAGGGAGGCTGAGTGGTACCCAAAGCATGCTGAAATGGATTTCTCACTATCTTTTATCATACAACACTTGTCTGTGTGTGCCGTAACACCTGTGTGTATGTTATGAAGATATGATGGATAAGGGTCGGGTTTGGGTTGATATTTCATTGCAATAGAAGTGAAGAGCCTGGGCCATAGCCCAGTGTGCACGCCTCCCTCCAGTGTCCCGGATCTCCTAAGCTATAGACCGTATTCAGGTGTCTCTGTCCATTCAGGTTTCCATAGCAGAATACATAGACCAGGGGCTCGTAAACCACAGGAGGCATTACTCATAGTTCTGAGGCCGGGACATCCAGGGTCAAGGCACGGGCCAATTCAGTATCTTCTGAGGGCCCGTTTCCTGGTTTCTAGTGGGGACCTTCTTTCGCTGTGTGTCTTCCTGTGGCAGAGGAGGGCAAGGGGGCTCTTTGGAGTTCCTTTAATAACTTTTAAATTGAATTTGTGTGTTTATTCATTCATGTGTGTGTACATATGTATGTATGTACAGTTTGTGTATGAGAGTACAAGTGTGTGTGTGTGTGTATGTGCATATGTGTGTGTGTATGTGCATATGTATGTGTGTGTGTATGTGCATAT
>CABHPP010142514.1:6416-33117 GCA_902168425.1 Peromyscus attwateri | reverse complement strand
GGGGGGGGGGAGGTTAATGGGGTCTATAGAGCTGGGTTTGCCAGTTCTGAGTCTTTGCTGTGCCACCTAAGAGCTGTTTGGCCTCAGTTTTCTCAACCATATAATGGGGATATTAATAGTTTCCTATAAAATGAGCATAGTTTATGTAATGAGTTGCCATATTATAGTTTCAGTTAAATGGGCAGATAATGGATGATTGCTATGATAAACTTGGTTAAGGCTGTGAACTGTCAAATTAACCATTCTCCTATCATCTACCAAAAAAGAGCCAGGGCCACAAGTTTATTTATTTATTTATTTTTGCTAGCTAAGTTACAAGACAAACCAGATTGAATTTAGAGCTCTGAGGAAATCTAGCTCGGCATACCTTCATTTTAGTGGTCTCGGGGGTTGCCTGCCATTGGTGACTTGGGACTTCTGGTTCTTTTCTGTGTTGGAGCTTTTGAGCTTAACCTCTGTGTGCATGTTGAACGTGAGCATATTGATGGATGCTAAGTCCATAGTTGTTGCTTGTTGATATTTAATCCCATGGTAGTTTTTGTAGATGAAAAATCTCTCCTCTGTACTGGGAAGAGGCCCTTCTGCAGGGTGAGAAAATGCAGGAAGCCCCGGCCTATGGTGCACAGGGCAAAACAAAACACACCCCACCCCCACGCTCCCCCACCCCCTACCCCATTTCCAGGAGTTAAATCTTCCCTCTCCCCAGGCTCCTGAGGTACAGTGGTTTATTTTCATTACGTTCCTTTAAAGGAAGCTCCAATATTAACAATGTGAACAAAACAAAACCAACAATTTCGTTTGCAATCGTATAAAAGTTCCTTAGGGTCCATAGACTCATTTACGAAAATTCATGTGCGCAAAACCCATTTGCAAAAGCAAATAAAATATGTGATCACAAATGCTCTTTACCTGACAGGCCTAAGGGGGCCGTTGAAAATGTCTGTGCCTTTATATTCATTCTCTGGTGTGGCTTAGCCATCATGTGCTCTCCCTCCCACGTTACCTTATGCCAGACCACTTGGACCTATAGGGATCCTGGCATAACTCAGCTGGAGGTAGAGTTGCTGCAAAGACTTACCAGTTTCTTCCATGGGAGATGTCATCACAACGTTGTGTCCCATGTCTTTGGAAATACTTCGGCACATGAGGTTATCTAGCCAGAGAAGCATCTCTGGCATTTAGTCATGTTTAGACTTCTGTGTCTTTTGGAGTTTTCACATCTTTTCTCCTTTGGTGAAAATTATGCCTACCTGGGTGTACCTGGGTGGTAGGTTGCATTTTCCATAGCTCAGAATATACAAGGCAAGCATGAGATAAGACAAATACTTCTCTCTCTGACTTCCTGGAGCACAACCATCATTTTTTTCAACACTTAAAATTATAGCTTGCTTTATGCTGATTGGTTGATTTATTCATTTGACAAATATTGTTTATTGAACACCAGTATATTGCAGCTTTCCCTCTAGATGTCAGAGGTATAAAAATGAACAAATCACCAGTCCAAGTGGTCAGCCTTACACACACACACACACACACACACACACACACACACACACACACACACAAGAAACACTAAATGGAATCATCATGGTGTGTGTGTGTGTGTGTGTCAGTGTGTACATTTATAAACATATATTGTTGGAGGAGGGAGAGGAAGGGATAGAAATAATGTGCATACAGTATTCATTTATGAAATTATAAAAAATTAAATTAAAAATTAACAAAGCAAATAAAAATTCTTACATTGAAGAAGCATAAATTCTCATGAAGGAAAGATTTAGAATACTAGTATATATATATTACTGTGATTATTTTAAAATTATTGATTATGTATTGTGCACATTAGTTGGGTTCAGTGTGATTTTTTCCAAACATATACATTGTGTGTCCTGATAAAATCCATTATCTCTTTATCCAGTCTTCTCTACTTCCAGGTTGACTTTTTTTTTTTTAACTTCCACACATGATAGGAAACATGTAGTTTTCACTTCTGTGTTTGGCTTATTTCACTTAATATCCTGTCCTCCACTTTTTCCTTACATTCATGTAATTTATTCTATGTGTGTGAACACCTTGTTTGCATATGTGGATATGCATGCAGTGTCCATGGAGGTCAGAAGAGGGTGCTGGATCTCCTTGGACTGGAACTGTGGATAGTTGTGAGCCACCACGTGGGTGCTAGGATTCGAACCTGGGTCCTCTGCAAAAGCACAAGTTCTTTTCATGGCTGAACCATCTTTCCAACCTCATGAATTCTTGAAGTATTATTTTACCAACCAAAAGAACCCTGGACATTTCTTATATATCCTTGGAAATCGGTATGAAAAATAACATTTTCTATTTTGCTAAACCTTAATGGATTTCATCCGACCCATTCAGGGTGTTTTTCTCTGCCAACATTATTTTTTTTCTAGTCTCACTTGCATAAACTATTATTGCACATCCATACTTTTCTACATTGCCTGGATGCCGGTGATTTGATTTCACAAGACATTATGATCGATCACTGGCTGTCAGGGAGGGTCTTCATGTGCCGCTGAAATTTCTGTATACTGGCATCACCTCGATTCTGAGAAGTATAATAAATGCTTAATAACAATTAAAAGTGATTGTAATTAATGCCAAATTAAAAATTACATGTGGTCGGAAGCAGGCTATTAAGATTGGGAAATGATAGTCTTAGTGTTGTATATTGTCGTGTGCTTTCTGGGATAGGAAGAGAGGGGCTACATTAGAGATGGCCCCTGGGGGAGTAGGTAGCAATCAGGCTGTGGAGCAAATGCTTCTCAAGAGTCAAGAAGAACAAAGATGGAGACCGCTAGCCTTGAAGTTCCTGTAAACTTTCTCCACAGGCCCCTCCAAACCCTTGGAGGACGGCTAATTGCTAATGAGCTGCAAAGCTGATGCATTTTCCATTTCATCTCTTCTCATTTCCCTTCTACAACCCCAGGTAGAAGTGTCAATCAACAGGGACAGGCTAAGATGGGGGAAGAGAAAAGATGAGGAAAAGTTAAGGGGCAGAGTCTATTCCAGGTAGAAAAACAGGTCTTGAATTAGGTGAGACACTTACTGCCCTAAGGAATGTGGAATGGAATGAAATTAGAAAAAATGAATTCTTTGCTTTTTTTTTTAATAAATCAGATTTAATCATCTCCTTAACTAATTCTCCATTTTCCTTCTCCTCTGTTTGCTCCTGAGAAAGCCCAACTGTTTTCAAAGAATGAGATTTGTGCTGTGTTTCGTCCCGTCTTGCCATCTCAGTATAAATACCATCAATTGCAGCCTGCATGTCTTCCACCATTGACTGACTGAATCGCTTCTCCACACTGGAGCTCCTAAAAGATAGTGCAGGCAGAGAAATGACATCTTGTATCGGAAATCTAGCAGAAAGACCTCTAGGAGGTGGCCTGGAAGTGTTTCTGCACACAAACAGATATTTTCCAGTGCTCCAAATTAAAACTGTGTAAGAAAAATACATTGCTTTTTGTAAGGCTGGAGAAGATCAGACAGAGAGTTAAGTGAAATGAAAACCTTATTGTTTATTGATCTGGCTGTAGAAAGTCCCTTCAGTCATAGTCTCTGTGGAGTGTGGGTCCCTAGACATCTGTGTCAAAATGTATTTGGTGAACAACTTTGCTCTAACAAGCTCAGAACTTGCATAGAGTTATTGTCTGTACCTGCCCGCCCCTAGGTTTGTCTGTGTTCCTTTCAATTACCCTTCTGTAGAGACAGGTAGGACTTCCAGGATCATCTCCTGGTTTCCGGGAAGAATGAGATTTCTTTCTTTTTTCTTCCTTTCTTTTTTCTTCCTTTTGCCCCTTCTTCCCAGTCTTTCCTACGATAGGGAGGGACTGAGTCCGGGGCTTCATGCATGCTAGGCAAGTACTCATTCCCAGACACCCATTTTTTTTTTCATGTGTATATGTGTGCGTGTATGTGTTTGTGTGGGTGGGTGTTTTGTGTATGCATGTGTGTTTGAGTGGGGGTGTGCATATGCAAATGAGTGTGTGTGTTTCATGTATGCATGTGTGTGTGTGTTTGTGTGCATGTGTGAACATGCTTGTTTGTGTGGGTGTTCCAAGTGTGTGTGCGCGCACGCTCGTGCGGGTGTGTTTCATGGGTGGACTTGTGTGTGTTTGTGTGAATGTGCGCATATGTTTGAATGCATGCATGCGGCAGGCAGAGCTTGGTGTCAGATGTCACCATCACTTTTCACTTTAGTTTCTCTCACTGACCCTCTCATTGTCTAGACTGGCTGGCCAATGAGCTCCAGGGATATGCCTGTCTCTGTCCTCCCCTCCCTCGGGGCTGAGGTAGATATGTCTACTGCGCCTGTTTTTTTACCTGGGTCCTAGAGGTTTAGACTCAGGTCCCCATGTTTGCACGGCAGTCACTTTACTGACTAAACATCTCCTCAGCGCACCTAGGGGTTTAAACACACAAGAAAGGTCCCTCTCGCAGCTTTTGGTATTTCCAGAGGGAATTTGTCGTCTGAGTCATCTATCGGGGCTTGTCTTTTTCCCACTGTCAAACCTAAGTCTCCGCACTGGCCATCGGCTCTTTTCCTGTCCTGTCCCCTCAATGTTGAGAACGCTGTGGCTTGTCATTGTGTGACAAGAGTGTAGAATCTACAGTGACTAGAAACCATCAAAAGTCACATCAGCTTTTCTGCAGAGCACTAGGAAGCCGTGAATAATAATTCTGGTGGCTGTTGAAAATTCCACAATCCCAGGTAATTCTATGAAAATGGAGGAGACTCCCTAGATATCCAATTAAATATTTATGTGGAATTAGCCTGTTGAGTATCATATTGTTGGGATTTATAGCAACACAAAATCTTTTTGTTTTCCTACCCATCCCTTTCAACTGTATCGTGTTGAGTCCCATTTACCTGCAGGGAAGCAAGTTCCTTAGCAACATCTAATTTCCTGTCATTTTCAATTACTAGGAAAGTCTCATTTGGGTATTTAAGACCTGGTCCTGTGCATTTAAAAAAGATTAATCTCAAACTTGATTCAAAGAGCATCCTCTCTCCCCCACAGTTACTTGGATTAAATATGTGCATGATTTTTTTTACTGGTTTGGAGGCGTCTTTGAACCAGGGTTCTGAAATATCTCTTTTCCTTTGACTCTAGATCCTATGGAGGTATTATTGTCTGTCAGGTAGGAGGCAGGAAGCGAACATATTTTTATTGTTTTTCATAAGACTGTTAGAATGCCCAGGGTGGGGCTTAGGCTGTGTATTCACCCTGGTTCACACAGCTCCTCTCTGACCAGGCATTCTCTGGTGAAGTGCTGGTCTCTGCACCGTGTTAACATTGTTTGCTGAAGGCACTGTCACTCTGTCCACTGCTTTGCATGCAGAAACATGATTTGCCCCCTTGGACCCTTTTCAGTCTTCACATCCCTGATCTTTCCTCTGGATTGGGCACACCGTTGCTTGGGACCCTGTGGGGCCTTTTTCACAAGAGGTGAAAGCATCCAGGAGGGTCTTCTGGCTGCAGAGAACTCAAGAGGACTGGATGAGAACTGGATAACTCTCCTAGCTTCCTCCCATGAGCAACACATTGGCTCTCTCAGAAATCTCTGCATTTTGCTGGGCATTAGGTTATGAATTCATATTAACCTTACGTTCCAGAGGACACATATCAAGAGGGTACCATCTCCCCAGGCTTCCAAATGATGCCCCAGGGACAGTTCTCTTTTGGGTGGCAATATCGTGGTGGGTGTGGGCTTTACTGCTCTGCAAAGGTTCACCTGGGAAAGTTAGAAAAACTCGACAGGAGTCTACAGTCTTTAGAAATGGTCACGTGACATGGCCCAACTTTCCGACCGAGGGAAGAGGAAAGAGCCTGCCCCTTTCCATCAAAAATCAGGCATCGACTACAATCCTAACCATCTCTGATTCCCCATAGCACGGGCAGGTGACGTCTGTAGTCTGGCGAAAAGGATGGTGTTGGGGGAGCTGGTTGGTGGAGAGGACCTGTAAGGCACACCTGACTTCAAATGCTGACTGTTCTCTCTACAACGTAGAATGCTTAAGTCACTTTTTTGCTAGTCCACAACACCTTTTCAGGATGCTGAGATCTGGGTCTGTTATGTCCTCATTCTAACAGGTACCCACCGAGAGAGGTACAAGAATATATGGATATATATTACATCCCAGACCTCCGAAAGTCATGGCACCCCTCTGACGCTTTTCTCAGGTGGAATTATTAAACAAGCCCCACCCAAGAGCTGTCCGCTAACCCACAGCAAATGCAAAGAAATGCAACAATTTGTATTTTTCTCATTCCTGTCTTTATTTTTCCGATGGTCAAGTTTTTGAGGTGTTAAAAGACATGTGGAGCACAGAGTAGGCCAGAGAGTAAGAGCAGTGTCTGCTCTTCTGGAGAACTCAGGTTCCGAGTCCCAGTACCCACATGACAGCTCACAACTGTCTGTAAATTCGGTTCCAGGGTATCTGCCGCCCTCTCCTGGCCGCCTCAGCGCATGAGGTGCACAGACATACATTCAGGCAGAGCACCTGTATGCCATTTAAATAATGATATAATTAAAAAAAAATTGAAAAATCCATATGGATGGCTTTATATTCCCGGTGCCCCAAACTGCATGTTTATTCTGTTGAGGAACCCAATCCTACCTCTAGTCTCATTAAGAAACTTAAATCTGTGAAAATGCCTTTTGTGATCTACAAGAACACAAATGCTAATATTGTAGGCATAAATATAGATAATATATTCATACACACACACACACACACATACACGCACACACACGCACACGCACCTAAACACCTTAGTTTGATATGTGACATGAGTTAATGTCTAGAGTGCATTTTTAATCTCACTGATATAAGCAAATCAAGGAAGACCACCATTTTATGCCATATAATAAGCCTGGCTCTGAGATTTTAGACAATCTCTGGGAGTCTCATTTTCCTTGTGTATGAAATATGGATAATAATAGTATCTATGGGGCTGCGAGAATCAAACGGATTAGTTCATGTACAAATAGTTAACCTTAAAAGAGTGTGTGGTGTGTAGTCATCTCACAAATAGTTGATATTAATATGTACTTGTTGGTACTACATAGAAAATGGGAGCTTCTTATGTTTCCTATATTTTGGATATTTTTCAACAGATAGGAAATGGATTAAACTAGCCTTTTCGTTTTGATGAAGTTTTAAACCATTTAAAGAGTTGTCCAGAGCAGAGGTCCAAGTGGTGTGAGAAATTGCCCCTCAAGACGAGTGGTGCCTCACCTGGGCTCGGGGTACCAGCTGTACTTTAAGTAGTCATCATTTGAGAGAGCAGGTGAATGAGCTCCCCCAGCGGGGCAGGCATGCAGAACCAGATGAGAATATCCGCAGCCATCCATATTCCCAAGATTGCGCTGCGGGAAATTCATCAAGTAAGAGACCTGTGCAATTCTCTCGTCCTGCCCTAATTCATACTTATTCTTCTTTTGTACCCTGTTGGCTACATTCAGCTTGCCTTTGAAGTGCTGTGTGTCTGCAGATTGATACAGAAAGGAAAAGTTTGACCTAACGATTCTCCTCAAATGGCTTTTCAATATTTCATTTATTGTTTCGGCCCTCATTGCTTTTCTCCCTTCTGATCATGCACAGCTCTTATTAGGTTTATTGGCCTTCCCTACTCAGATTGATTTAGATGAACTTCTGGATCCAGAGGCAGCCCACTTATACATTTATTTCTTGCATCTTTTCTAATTTTTCCATATCAAGCTTTCATTCTAAATGCACCACGGGTATTAAGACTTAGCACTCTTGATCTCCCCAACAAATATTTGCCAGGTTGTAATTTTTTTTTTATTTGTTATCAACAGCCAAATTTAAACAAGGCCAGTCTTGTTCTAATTTGGTCTGCATAAACCCTACTCTTGGTACTTAGAGAAAGTAAATGTTAATTTCCAGTCCTTTCTTTGATATGTGTTATTCCCCCATTTCTCATGCATTTTTAATTAAAAAATAAACAATTTGGGGTCAGTAGGAACTACATTTGGACTTGAATGTTGAGCAGAATGTATTTTGATAGGAACATAAACTATATGGAGAGGGCTGGGTTTGGGAGCCAGTGAGGAGATCTGTTTGGAAGCCTGTTCTTCTTATCCTATTCCTCTTTTTATGACCTCAGAGATTCTCCAGAATGTTCCAGCTCTTTGACAGTGCCCTGCTGCTACAGTGACCTGAGTAGTGGGGGCTGTCTTGTCTGAGGGTTGGCACCTGTGGTGACCACCTGCATTAATAGATTGCATTTGAACTTCTAGGTGTGTGTGTGTGTGTGTGTGTGTGTGTGTGTGTGTGTGTGTGTGTTTGCTAACTGTAGGAACAGGATTGCTTTTTAAGGGACAAGGTAGGTATTTGGGGGTATGCTGTTCAGCACATCACAATAGATTTTCTCAAACTTAATTAAAAATACATATGTAACCCAGGCTAGCCTGAAAGTTGCTATGCACCTAGGCTATCTCTGAACTTTTCCCTGCCTCAGCTTTCCAAGTCCTGGGATTATGGACAGACCTGGATTCAGAAGAGATATCACAGTCAGATGCTGCACTCACATTTCAGTCTCTTACTCAGTAGCTTGCAAAAGTACACAGCAATGGCTCCATTCTCTTACGGGTCTTGGTTGACATCGGGATCCATGTTCTTAGCTTGTGGCTGCTATTGACTGTTAAATCAGCACTTCTTGTTACCATTTTATCAGGGGACTCTGGGTACTACATGGTCTTCATGTGTCAGCTCAACCTGTGCCTCCTCCAGGGAGCTTTCCATGACTGCTCTGATCCAAGATGCTCTGTCACTCAAACCCAGTCACCAGCACCCTGCTGCTTCCGGGCCCATAAAGAGGAGCTTATTAGGACATAGCCAGATCTTCTTTATCCATTTTGTCTATGGTTGTTTTTGAGGTACCGTAGCAGAATTGTGACAGAAATCACATGACCCAAAAGCTTACATTATTTACTTTCTGGCCCTTTCTCAGGGGAAGTTCGTTAACACCCATCTTGAGCTAAGAGGGCTTCTTTACTGTCTGCCTTTCAGTATGGCCTGCGATAAATGTTTCTTATTTTGTAGTTTGTGAAAACTCTTTTAAATTCAGCATAGACTTTTAGTATTTGCCAGACATTTTGGGCACTGAACAAATAATCACAGAATTACACTTGGAAATTGGGGTGAGTCTGGGCAAAGAACAAAGAAAGCTCAGGAAGCAGTTTTATTTTCAACAGCGCACATCCATTTATTATGGTTGTCTTGTGGTTGCAGAAAAGCCCCTCCTGGGAGTTTTGCACCCAAACCACCCCCTTCCAAGAGGGAAGTATTACTTGTGAACCCATCTCAGCTTAAGAACATAAATCTTGGAACTGGGGAGAGATGGTTCAGTGGGACAGAGCACCTGCTGGGCAAACATGAGGACCTGGGTTTGGATCTCCGGCACCTGTATGAAAAGCTGGGTGTGACTGCATGCTTGTAACCTCAGTACTTGGCATGATGGGGGGAGAGAGGAAGATTCCTGGGGATGGGCGATCAGCCAGGTTAACTGAAATACTGAGTTCCAGGTACAGTGAGAGATCCTGCCTCAAGGGTAGAAGGTGAATCATACTAGAGTAGGATACTGAAGGTCCTCTTCTATACTCTGCATGTATGTGCACACCACTTCACACATGAATATACATACATCCACATACCTCCCACCACCACAAAGACAGACAGACACACATACACAAAGACCATATGTCTCATGAAGTTTCTAGAAGGAGACGTGAAGATGTAACAATTAAAACCTCTTACAAGGATCCGAATATGCACATGGAAGTGATGTCTGGCATTTATTTCAGTACTTAATGGAATCCTTTTGAACACTTAGTTGTTCCAGTGTGCATGCATGTGTATGTGTGTGTGTGTGTGTGCATGCATGCATGAGAGAGAGAGAGAGAGAGAGAGAGAGAGAGAGAGAGAGAGAGAGAGAGAAAGAGAAAGAAACTTGGCTTGCATTAAAGTCAGACTCTTTGACCTAGTGATATAAAGCTAGATTCACTGGTCTCTCTTCCTGCCTGCCTAGTGGCCAGCCCATTCCCAGGGTGGAGTACACAGAAGAAGAAACTAAAACTTGGGGCACTGTGTTCCGGGAGCTCTCCAAACTCTACCCCACCCACGCTTGCCGAGAGTACCTGAAGAACTTCCCCCTGCTGACCAAGTACTGTGGCTATAGAGAAGACAATGTCCCTCAACTGGAAGATGTCTCCATGTTTCTGAAAGGTAAGACTGTGCAGGCTGCCCTTCCCTACCCCCCATCCCCGTTCATTTTTCAAGGACACAACGGCACACCGATAGCCCCTTTTCTAAGCGGGAAAAGTAGAGACTTAAAAACAGGAGCACGGATGCCACAGTGGGCTCTTGGCTGGAGAAATGGATTTGGCAATCTATGCAGCTATGGGCTTGCTACGGTCTTTCTTTGAGGCTTGTTATAAATGGTAAGCCCCAAAGGATGCCTACAAAAAATACCAGCTTTGGGCATCTTCTGAGGACAAACTCTTACTTATTATTGGAGGTCATATCTTTATGATCAAGGAGTTGAAGGGGTGATATTCTTTTTGGGGGCTTCTGTTCCCTTGCCCTTTCCAGTTGTTGGAATCCACCTGAACTGCTTGGCCCATGGCTGCTGCTTTATACCACTCCAGCCTTTTACTTCCGTTGTTGCCATGCCTTTTTTTTTTTTTTTTGAGACAGGGTTTCTCTGTGTAGCTTTGTGCCTTTCCTGGAACCCACTCTGTAGTCCAGGCTGGCCTTGAACTCACAGAGATCCACCTGCCTCTGCCTCCCAAGTCCTGGGATTAAAGGTGTGCGCACTATTACTACCTGGCTTCTGCTTCCTTCTTACACAGACCTTTATGATTTTAAATCCCCACCTGGATGGTAATACCCTCATCTCAAGAAGCAGTATTAGATCACATCTCTAAAGTTTATTTTTCCAAGTTAGACAACATTTGCAGACTCGGGTGATTAGGGTGTGGGCATCTTTGGAGGGCTGTGATGTAGCTTTTTGTTGTTGTTTCTACCGGGAATCTGCCAGACTGTCACTTCTGGCATTGTGACACTCCAAATGCCTGGGCTTGTCTTTCATTCCACTTCTATTACCTACATTAAAGTCCCCACCATTTTGCCACCTCTATGCCTAAGCTTCTTTCTATTCACCACCCTGCCCATTACTTCCACCCAAACATCCCTCTCTGAAACATGACCTAAAATACTACTTTTCCCCTCACATATTGGTTTAGAAGCAATCAGAGACTCCCTCTACTTAAAAAAATAGAAACAACTGGGATTGATAAAGTCGTTAAGGGTAGGGCTAGATTGATAAATATTTTCAGTTTTGTGGTCTAAGAAGAAAAAAAAAACCAAGGGAATTATGTGGGCACTTACATAGTCATTTTAATGTGTACATTAAAAAGTACAAAAATTATTCTAACATCATCAGGATCTCAGTCTAGACTCCCCCTTTGCTTGGGTGGATATCTATCAAAAGAATTCACATAATGAGACACATAGCGAATTGTGTAGCAAACAGAATTTATTATACAGTAAAGCGAAGTACACCCTCAAGGCGTGAGAGCAGATAATGGCCAAAGGATCCATTGTTCCAATCTATGTTGTAGGTAGGTTTCAGATTATTTCCAAATTCTTTAGAACAAATAACTTTTCCTGTGGGACTTTGTCCTGTCTAGGTGATTGACAGGCTTGTTTGGATAGACTCTTACAGGAGGGGACAATGGTGTGTGTCTTTGTTCTGTAAAAGAATGCCTCCTGCTAGAGAGAGATCTGACAAGGTTGTGGCCTCCTGGAACCAGGTTGGACAGTTATCTCTTAATGACCGTCTGGGGTGTTTAGGATCTTTATATCTCCTCCCAGGAACAGAGAGATGACTCAAATCACATTCCTTTGATATGAAATTAGACTCCCGTGCTTCCGGTTCTTGCTTTATAGACTGTTGACTGAGAGGGAGGTGTCTGAGCCCCATGTCCTCCAAGCTTACTAATATCTCCCTACCTACTGAACACCAGGACACACAGGCATAGACCGGGAGCTGAATTTGGAGGAGTCTGAACTGCTCAGCCTCGATAGCCCTATAGCTGGGCCTCTGAGAGCCACAGCTAGCCCTGATCATGGAGGAGGAGCCCGAATGTGTGAACACTGTCTACTACACTGCATTTGTTCCTGAGGAGAGACAGAAAGCCACTGATCAGCCTCACTTAATTAGCATCTAGTTACATTGTGAGTTCTGCTATAGCTTAGCTAGACTCTGTTCTCCTGGCAACCCTGCAGTTCACATTTCTGCTTCCCACAGAGATGCATGCAATCTGTATGTTTATAATGGGATCCATTTCTCACACATAGGATTCACATTTTGCTTTCTTGTTTCTCAGCCTTAGTCATTAGAATACTATCCCACAGCTTTTGCCACATCTTTCTCCCAAGTTGCTATTTTCATGCAAGTCAGCGTAGAGTTCCATTTGAATCACTCACTGGCACACAGCAGAAACAAGGCAAGTTCAAGTGTGTGGGTTCGAGTTTCTTTTAAATGACTCATTAAAAAAAAACCCTCCTTTATATAAAGCAGAAACTTCTAAGCCAGTAATATATATACAAAGTTCTCAATGGCAAAATTTTGTATTTTTCTAATTTACATGGAATAAAGTACAAAACTATTAAAATAAAAATGTTCCTTGGTATATCAACTCATGTCCCACATGTGGGATATGCTGCCATACTGATGTATTATAGGAAAAGAAGAAAATACACTTATCCTTTTGATACTGAGGGGAACAATCCAAGTTGGAAATTCTTGACATTAACATAATGCTGCTAGAATTATGGCTCTAGGGAGGCTTGGAAACAGTGTTATTTCTATGTTGATACCAGAATCCCAGGATGGACTTGTTTTATAAACTTAGTTAGTTGACTTTGCCTTTTATTGCTGTTTCTAACCATCCTGAACTACACTCTCTAATAAGTTGAAGTTCTCAGAATGGGGGTCTGTACAATGTTTGCATCTGGGGAAAACCCTCCTGGATACATCGCTAAGAGAGAGACACCAAAGCCAGAAAGACAAAGAGCAGATGGTCTGGTTGGGCATGGAATCTAAATCTATGAGATATACAGAACCAGGCAATAGATCAGTGGTTACGGAGGTGGGGGAGTGAGAGAAACCAGAGATGTTAGTCAAAGGATACAAAGTTGCCATGACGTACAATGAGTAAATCTAGAGACCTAACTAACATAATGACTATGGCTGGGCATGCTGTTACATAATGGCAATTTGCTGAGAGTAGATTTTTATGGTGCCCTTACCATTCACATGGACCTATGCAGAGAGAAGTATATTAGGCTGACTGTTGCTATCATTTGACTATGTGTATGTTTATAAAAACATGTTTGACATTTTAAATATATATGTTTTAACTAAAAAACAACCATACTCCCAAGAAGAGGACAGTCAATATAAAATAACCACTTTAAAACACAATAAAACTCCTTCTTGAAAGTAAAAGTGGGACCATAGGTGAGCTGTAGGTTTATTTAGCTAGTGGTAACTTCAGATTTTATTGTATTCTTATTTTTGTTCTTTACCATAAAGCAATATAGTATGTGGTGCTCCGGTATCACTTCAAATCACAGTGACTCTTTTGGAATAGCGCAGAGAGCAACAATACAGAATGATGGTAGGAGGGACTTACACAAAAAGCCACAAAGGAAATGATTCCAAGATGCTGGTGGAGGGAGAGCCTGGGCTGTGTGTTACCCATCACTGGCATGCAGAGTGGATCCCCAAGGGAAGAAACTGTGAGTGCGTAGTAAGCGCCATGCTAGACTTTAATCTCCTCCTACATATTTGAGTTTTCTTATCCTAATTTGGCTTCTGAATTTAAGTCCCTAAAAATACCTTTACCCTTCCTTTTTAACGAGTGTCTTGTTCCCTTGGAAACCATCATTCGCGGGCATAAGCGTAGTATTTTAGTCACCAGAGTCCACAAACACGATGTCTGTTAATAGGAGATGTCATTCATTCATCAGGAGTTTTAAAACCTGCATGACTTTGTTTCTGAAACATTCTTACAACCCCAAAGGGTGAAAGCACGCACAGCAAGTGGCAGAAATGGTAAAGGAGCTTCTAGTTCTTAAAAGATTATTAAGAAAAAACAAAAAAAACCTTTATGCTAACAACCCATGGGTAGGCACTCAGGTCCCAAGGTTCGAATTTAATCGGTTCTTCCTCTTGTCTCTTTAGAGCGATCTGGCTTCACAGTGAGACCAGTGGCTGGCTACCTGAGCCCCAGAGACTTCCTGGCTGGCCTGGCCTATAGAGTATTCCACTGTACTCAGTACGTGCGGCATGGCTCTGACCCCCTCTACACCCCAGAACCGTGAGTACTGCATTCAGAACTAAGCTACGCGAAGGTCACTGCAGGGTAAGATGGTTGATGCTCACTTGACTTGATTTCATATTTAGCGGTGAGAACCCGGCACTTCTCTGGAGAAGGGAGAGCAGGCTGGAGATGCTCTTCAGCTGGTACCTCAGGCCTCTGATATTCTAGCTTGGGTCATCTCTCTCACTTTACTGAAATACTTAATGTTCTGCTTGGGCCAGTCTCTCCCTCTCTCTCCCTCCTTCCCTCTCTCCCTTCCTTTCTTTTTTCTTTCTTTTCTCTCTTTCTCTTCCTCCTTCCTTCCTTCCTTCCTTCCTTCCTTCCTTCCTTCCTTCCTTCCTTCCTTCCTTCCTTCCTATATTACATCCTGATTGCAGTCCCCCCAACCCCCCTACCTTCCCTCTGCCCTGCTCTTCACTCTTCCTTGATTTCCCTTCAGAAACAGGCAGGCCTCCCAGGGGTATCAACCAAACATGGCATATCAAGTTGCAATAAGACTAGGTACCTTTCCTCATATTAAGGTTGGACGAGGGAACCCAGTACTAGGCAAAGGGTCCTGAAATCAGACAAAAGAGTCAGAGACAGCCCCCACTCCCATTGTTAGGGGTCCCACAAAAACACCAAGCTGTACACCCATAACATATATGCAGAGGACCTAGCTTAGACCCATACAGGCTCTCTGATAGTTGGTTCAGTCTCTGTGAGTTCCTATGAGCCCTGGTTAATTGATTCTGTGGGCCATTTTCTTGTGGTGTCTTTGACCTCTCTGGCATGTACAATTCTTCCTTCCCCTCTTCTGAGGGTTCCCCGAGTTCTGCCTAGTTGTTTGGCTGTGGGTCTGTCTCTGCATCTGCTCCCATCAGTTGCTGGATGAACCTTCTCTTATGATGATTGAGCCTATCTGGGCTATTGAGCCTCTGGTGACTGGCTCTCCAGACAGTGTCAGGCATGGGTTCCCTCTTGTGTCATGAGTCTCAAATTGGACTAGTCATTGGTTGACCACTCTTAACTCGCTCTGAGCTACCTTTACCCTAGCACATTTTACAGACAAGACAACTAGGTTTGAGGTTAGGTTGGTGTCCCAATCCCTCCACTGGAAGCCTAGCCTGGTTACAGAAGATGGCTGGTTCAGCCTCTGCATCCTCCATTCTAGGAATCTTCATTCCTGATGAGAAAAGGAAGGGAAACATTGGCACGTAGCCAGGCCACATGAGCCTCTCGTTGGGAGGCTCCCCATGGGTTCAGGAGGTTGAGGTTCACATGCAGGTATCATAGTGCCTTATTACTAAGCTCTTCTCTTATCGTTTTCATCATTCTCAAACTCAGAAATCTATGTTATGCTCCTTCTGCAGTTTTTAGCTTCCTCCTTCTCCTCCTCCTCCTCCTCCTCCTCCCCCTCCTCTTCTTTTTCTTTGGTTTTTGAAGACAGGGTTTCTCTGTATAGCCCTGGCTAGCCTGGAACTCACTCTGTAGATCAGATTGGCCTCGAACTCACAGAGATCCACCTGCCCCTGCCTCCCAAGGGCTGGGATTAAAGGCGTGCACCACCATCGCCTAACATTCTTAGCTTCTTGAATATTCTTCCATTCTGTTCATCACTCCCAGGTAGCGTGATGAAACGTTTGCTTCTTTTTTTGTCTGCTGGCTTTCCTCAAAAGACTCATCTTGTGGCCCTTATATCCATTCTCTCCTTGCCCATGGGAGGGCTGAGAGGAGACAGAGAAGCCACAAGATTTTGTCACATAGTGATGTTGTGGATGAGCAGCGGCGGTGGGGATGGTGAACTGTGAACCCTTAACTGTTAAACAGTTAGCCCTCTCATAAATGGGATTGTACACTCTACAAGTGCCAGATGCCCTATATTCTATTTGCCATACTTAAAAGTGTCATACTTATTGGGAAACACCTATATGCTTTGGGTAGTTTGGGAAAGAGACAACATCTTGCTGCCCTGGGCTGACAGGATGGAGAGCAATGGTTGGTATGGAAATAGACAGGTAATTATATGACTTTAGGTGTCAGTCACACCAACAAGTGATGGGGGGTACTGTGAAGGCAGTTGGAACAGGAGGAGGATATGGAGAATCACTTGTTTTACCTTTTTGCTGTGGGTCCCCAGGGTGCTCCTTGGCAGGTGACATGAGAACAGAGATCAGAATGCAAATATTTCAGGGTAGAGAACTGTAAGTCAGAAGAGCAGCGTAAAGAAAGACCCTGAGGCTGGGAGCTGCCAGGGGTGTCTGCCTCTCTGGGCTCCATTCAGATGAATGCCTCACCCCAATCTTCGTAGGCTAATTTCTTGCCCACTGTTCTTCAAGGCACTCAAGTTATCACTTTGCTTATGATGCCGCTGTTTGCCTTGAATAAGCACATGATTAATGGGCTGCCAAGGTCTTCACTGGGGAGCAGAGAGCCCTCAAGGCGCAAGCAGTTAAGTGGCTGATAGCTGCAGAGGTGGGGAGGGATTAGAGCTGAACTTCTGGCGCCCCCATCCCCCTCCTAGGCTGGCACGAGCTGCTGGCCAGGTGGGTCCCTGTAGGGTCACTACATTGGTTTTTTTTAGCTCTGTTCAGCTGCTCTGAAAGTGTTTCAGGGTAAACAAAGGTTACTTATAGGACTCCAGACATTTGGAAAAGAAATGCTTCTTAGAGTGAAGTGCTCAGAGGAGCGTTGTCAGAGTTAGAGAGGCAATCTCTAAATCTAGCCCAGAGGGTTTACAAATGGCCCTGTTTACAAATAGCAGGCACTTTGTTAGCTCTCTTTGAGGAACTGGCCCTCCTGAGACCCGTGATCGCGTGCCAATAGGTATGCAGAAAGAGAGGGGCAAGAAATGAGATTTTAGCCACAGAAGTCTATAAAATTTTGGGATAATGTGTTACATTTTTACGAAAGTACTTTCAGCCAATTCATTCAGCAATATTTATGTGCAGTGTTAGCAGGGAAGTACAGCCGATTTAGAGATGAATAAAATATAGTTTGCTTTTTTTATTTTTATTTTTTTAGAGCAGTTGACATCTGGCAGGGGAGATAGAATCACAAATAATCAGAAAAAAGTTTGTTTAGGGCTATTGCCTGGGTATATGCAAAGCATTAGAGGATCCCAGAGGACAGAATCATTCAGAGAGAACAGAACCAGAATAGAAGTTGGGAATGGTGAGCAGAGAGCTCATTTTTGGACAAGATCTGGTGGAAAGAGAAAAGAAAGAAGAAGGCTTTCCAAGTCAAGGGAAGAGAAAACACGAAGTTGTGGAGGCATGCAGCAGGTATCAGTAGCAGGTCTCATAGACCAGAGTGGCTACGGGACAGCTTACATCAGAGGTGGAAGTCATCACGGCACACTGTAGTCATTTGTCAATGTAGGACAAATGGGTTTTGAGTTTTGGGTAGGCGCTGGGGAACTGTCCAAGGTTCTGAAGCGTAATCATGATCAGCTCAGGTATATTTGTGTTTGAGAAGGATGACGGGGTGGGCGGGGGAGGGGGGTGCGGGGGGGTGGTGGTGGTGGTGGTGGTGGTGGTGAGGGGTGCGGGGGTGGGGGGGGTGTGCTGCAAAAGTATGGAGAATAATCAAGATGGAAAGTTAGCTATGCTGCTCGCACGCTCCGTATCAGGTGTTAAATTAGGGAGAAGCAGCGCAGTAGTGGGGGTCACTATTTAATATTCTCTTAACCCTATAGGAAAAGATTTAATAATATTTTATGACTGTAGTTAAAGACAAGGAGAGGGAGGAGGGCCCCTAAGGAAACGGTAAAGTTTTTATTGAGAAAACAAATGGCTGGTTATTTATAGTAATTATTGAGAATACTGGAAGAAGGCAGAGCTTGGAGGGATGAGGAAATGGAGGATTTGGGTTGGAATACTGCTCTCTTTGAGATACTCGGGGTTGGGATTTCCCGATCAAGAAGACCTTAGTTCTGGAGTTCAAAAGTAAACGTGAAGATTGTACTGTAAAGAATTGAGAACATGAATGTTTTATTATTTGAGGATTTAGTATAATGTATTTTGATTATATTCACCCCCATTCCTCCCCATAACTCCTCTCAAATCCACTCTCATCCCTTTACCTCTCTTTGTTTCTTTGTATTTATAACCTCCTGAGTCCAATTTGTGCCGCCTAGTTATTTCTAGGTCTGGGGGCTATCCACCAGAGCATGATTGATATACCAGAGGCCACACCCATAAAGAAAACTGACTTTCCCTTCTCCGGAAGCCATCGGCTAGCCAAAGATCCTCAGTTAATGAGTGAATCCCTACCCATAACTGAAGATGATTCATGAACTCCTTCCCCCTCCATGTGAGAATGCTGATTGACTTGACATTTTGTGCATGTAACCCCGGGTGCCACGAGCTCATGAGTATTGCAGTTCTATCAATGTCCAGAAGATACTGTTTCACCTCTGTCTTTCCTGACTTTCAAATTCCGGGAGTCCCATGGGACAGGCAGACAAGAGGAGACTGAGTCACAGCAGAGGACCTGGGAATTCACTAATTTGGTGTTGTTTTTATCAACTCATATTTTTGATTGTGTAGTCTATGTATGTGTGTTTGTGTGTATGTGTAGATGTACATGTGCAAAGGATGTCCTCGAGTACCATTCCTCCTCAGCTGTCATCTACCTTGCGGTTCTAAGGCTTGTGTAGCAAGACTTTGGGGGATTAGTCTCCTCAGCCTTAATTTTATTAATATTTATTTAAAATTAGTTTGTAACAATTGATGCACATATAGGGCCCAGAATTCAAAGGGTATACTGTAAACAGTTCTTTTTCTTCCTCTTGACCTCTTGATTCACCCTCTCCAGGGGGGCACTCCTGACACTGGTTTCTATTATATCCTTCCAGAAATAGACTTTGCAGAAAAAATTCTCTGTAGAGATCCTTTTAATCCTTGCAGATCACAAAATCCAGTCTCTTCTGAGCCCCACGGTTTGAACCCATAAAACACTGTACTTACAAGTGCCCTTTCCTGCCCAGCAGCTTGCACAGGTATTGTCTTTATGATGAAATCCCATTTTCTCAATTGAAAACCGTCGAGAGGGCAGGTTCTCCAATTTGTGAGGTTCAGCTTGGCTCCTGGGGTTGGTGCCTAGTCTTTGCCTCTAAATTGCAGCCCCCAGTTGCTGAACTGTGGTGGTAGAGGTGGCGCTAATGAGACAAAGGTGAGCTGTGATGACCTGGGCAGAAATGAAAGCAATGAAAGGACATTATCTGAAAAAGGGACGATTTTCTCTCCCAGTCTAGCTGGAGCACATTTTGCTATCAGAAATTTCAACATCTATTGATTTTTATAAACATGTTTTTGGCCCATTTATATATTTTTCCTCTTTAAAATACTTTTTATGAATTTTTGAAATATTATTTTATTTTATGTGTATGGGTGTTTTGCCTGCACATATGTCTATACGCCACTTGTGTGCCTGGTGTCTGCAGAGGCCAGAAGAGGGCATCAGTTCCTTTGGAACTGGAGTTACAGATGGTTGTGGGTAACCTTGTGGGTGCAGGGAGTCCTCTGCAAGAGGAACAAGTGCTCTTAACCACTGAGCCACACTAGCCCTCCTCTGCCTTTTTTTCCCCTCAGCTTCTATTTTTTATTTTATTGAAAAATTGTTTTCATACAATATATCCTGATTGTACTTTCTCCCATTGTCAACTTCTCATAGATCCTCCCTACCCACCCAATTCCATGTCCTTCTTTTACTCTCAAAAAACAAATAATAAAAGATGAACAAATATAAAAAACAAGGAACACCCACAACACAAAATCAGAAACCAAAATTTACAATCAAAAGACCAGTAAGACAAGAAAAAAAATGCCCAAGCATTTTATAAAAATATCACTGAGTTGATTTTATGTTGGCCATCTACTCCTGGGCATGGAGCCTGCCCTGGAGTGTGGTTAATACAGCCAGTGAGACCCCATGGGAGAAGACTGCGTTTTCCTTCACAAATGGGTACCAATTGCAGATCACTTCTTGGTTAGGGCTGAGAGTCCATACCAGCTTCTCTTTCTCAACACTGGGAATCAGTCTGGCTTGAACCTGTGCAGGCCTTACGAGTTTATATGTCAATCAGTCCTATTACGTCTGGAGGACACTTTCTTTGGAGTCATTCATGTCCCCCGCCTCTTAGAATCTTTCTACCTCCTCTTCGTCATTGCTCCCTTAGCCCTGAGCAGAGAGTTTGATGAAGACATCCCATTCAAGACTGATGACTTCACTGTCTCTCATTCTCTTCATATTGTTCACTTCAGTTGTGTATTGTTTCCCATCTGTTGCAAGAAGAAGCTTTTCTGATGATGGTTGAGCAAGGCACTGCTTTATGGGTATAGCTGCATGTCATTATGAGTCCTTTTGTTGCTAAATTTCTGTAGCAGAATAATAATAGCAGATTTTCCCCCTAGGACCATGGCCTGTCTAGTTTCTGGTTCCTAGTTAGTGCTAGTCAGTAGCGGGGTGAATCTTCTAGTTAGGATTGACTTGTCTGTATTCAACGAGATATATAAGTGTTGTCTTCCGTAATAAGGACTTCACATCAGTTTGTGGAGGACTTCACATCAGTTTGTGGAGAGCGACTAATAGCCTTGGCAGTAGCCTGAGATGTTTGGGGTTTTCCATGGGGTCTCTTTGGCCAAAAACTCAACTATATATGACCCAGTCTTGGCACTGGGAGTTTTGCTTGGTGGCATACGATGTCCAGTTTGGTCATTGTCTTCCCTTTATTCATTGACTCTATTCAGATTTCTATCAGACATGTATACATTGTAGGAAGCTTATTCAGTAACAGGTTTCCATATGGGCTCTCCAATGGCTCTTATTGTTACTTGTCCCTTTCCATTTGTCCTTGCTTATACCTCTCTTCCATCTTCTTCCTCATTCGGCCCTCTGACTCTAGTCTCCCCATGCCCCCGTCTCTCCATAACATTCCATTTCCCCTTCCTCGGAAGACCTTCTCCTTCCCCTCATCCCTTACTGGGTACCTAACCTTTGTGGTTATATGCATTGTAGCATACGTATTGAGCCCCTGCCCCCCCTTTTTTTTTTTTTGAGACTAGTTTTCATGTAGCCCAGGCTGGTTTTGAACTTCTCATGTAGCCAAAGATGGCCTTGAACTCCCAATCCTCCTGCTTCTCTGCCAAAGGCTGAGTAATTATTTATTTGAGTCTCATGTAACCTAGGCTGCTGGCCTTCAACCCACTATACAGCTCAGAGTGAACTTGAACATCTAATACTTCTGTCTTCACCTGTCAAGTGTTGGAATTACAGACGTGCATTACTTTGCCTGATTTATGTGATGCGGGGGATCAAACCCAGCGCCTCATGTATGCTAGTCAAGCACTCCACCAACTGAGCGATATACTCAGCCTTAGAGTTTGCATTTTAAGGACTCTGGCTTCTTTGAACTTCAAGGAAGACTTGAATTTAAAAAGCGATGGCACATTGGATTGCTTCCTTGGGAGACATCTTTGTAGCCTGTAGCACCGTGGAGAAGTCTAGTGAGTTGGTGATTCCTGGTTTTTCTGGTTGCAGGAGATACTTTTCCACGTGTTTATGCCTGGATTGAAGGTCACTGATATACAAGAAGGTGGAGGCTGCTTGCTGTTTATTCTTGGAGCGGTGCCCGAGGCTATGATTCTGCACCTCAGTGTAGGCTAGTTGAATGCTTTGATTAGCCGTGATCCCAAATAATGCCGTGATTAATCAAGTATCAATTCCAACAAATGATTTCCTCTACAAAATATCAACTGGTCAGTTCCAAATTATTTTTAATAAGATCATTAATCTCACACAGTGGAATGAGTGAGAAGGATTCAAATTGCCAAGTTACAGGGACATCTGAGCATAATCCGGTGTGTATGCTGATAGCAAGATTTGTGACATACTTAAAGCTTCCCAGTTTGGTTTCTCTGTGGGCTTTGCCATGTTGTACCTTGGCCACCCTATCTTCTTTTAGGACAGACTTTCTTGGCACTTCGTGGCTGCTGCTGTGGTTGTGTATAGGGAAATGTCCTGTGCATTATAAAGCATCTAGGAACATTGGCAGCCACCACTCATTAGCTGTCAAGAGCATCTTTCTAGGGTGCCCATCCCATTTGCAGAAACCTAAACTGTTCCCCAGAGGACAACATTGACTTGAGTTAAGAGACACTGCAAGGGAGTAAGAAATCTGACTTCTGCCAATGACAGAGCCTTCCCTTCGGAAGCCACCTGTAGATCCTTGTCTCCTTCCAGACATAAAAACACTAGCATTTCTTCATTTAATGTTGGTTAGTCCCCTCTTACATATAGATAAGAAAGTCTGATCTTATGAAACCATTAACCAGCCCCTACGAGATTCTCCATATCAGCAAAGAGAGGAGGGAGGGAGAGGAAGAGGGAAAGGACGGGAGAGAGGGAAACAGACAGGGAGACAGATTGAGAGGGATTGAGAGACAGACAGAGACAGAGACAGAGACAGAGGTACAGTGACAGATATAAGAAACGTACAGAGAGAGACAGAGAAAGAGTCTCAACCTTCCTTGAAGTGCATGCAGGTGGTCCATTCTGCCTGGAGCAATTCTGTTGAAATCCTTTTGGATTTAGCTCAGTTCCAGCCTTCTTTGAAGCCCTTTTCCAGTCAGAGTTAGATGTGTCTACAGCACCCCACCTTACTTCTATGCTAGCCTTTACAACGCTGCCTGGTAATTATTTGTTCATGGGCCATTTGTTCTGTGAGACTGGCATGACCTTAAGACCAGTTGGCAAAGGTCATTCAGAGATGGGGAGAGTCAGACTTAATGTGGAGTGGGTCTCTAAACATGGCACAGAAAGGGAAAACTGAATGGAGAGTGCTCGGAGTCATGGGTGGCAATGCCTCCAGGAGATGCCAGATTTGAGATCTGACCTGGTCTGAGCGCTGTAGAGAAGTCAAGGTTGCGGGTCTAGATGAATCTTGGGTACTCTGGTAGCAGGCCCTCTTTCTGATATGGCTGCAGTCCATACCAATGTGTCCTCCATGGACCCCCACAGCTTTACTGACTTCAGAGGCTGATATTGGCCATTCTGCCATGAATCAGAAATTTGTTCGTATCTCCAGGAAAACCCATGAAGCTTTAATGGTGGAGTTTTCAATACCAATAGAGGCTATGGAGGTAGGTCATTTGAATCAGAATAGCCTTCTCTTTAAATCACACCTACTAAGGAACAACCCATTAGGTCCATTGGCTTTACTTTTAGGATGATAGTCTTAGGACAAAGGTAGCTTTTGTGGAGCCGAAGAAGAGGCGCTAAAGATGTGAAGGTTGCTTCTATTTCCCCTTAAAGAGAAAGAGAGGGAGGCAGGGTAAGCAGAGAGAGACCTAACCATATATTGCAGGGTGTTAAAGTATTTTATTGTTATACCTAGAATGTAGAAAAGAGCTTCGCACACCTTACAAGTAATTTATCTCTTACCCATAATTCACCTCATGCTATGTTCAAAATTATATCTGAGCTATGTTAAATATTATGATAAAAATTTGGAACAAAGTCTATGATAATGGCAATTTCTGCCAAGCATTTTGGTGCAGGTGTCTAAGGGGCTGTGATATCAGTATGTGTGTCAGTGTCTTGGTTACTGTTCTATTGCTGTGAAGAGACACCACGACCAAGGCAACTTATAAGAGGAAGCATTTACTTGGGGGCTGGTTCATAGTTTCAGAGGTTTAGTTCATGACCATCATGGTGGGGAACATGGCAGCAGGCTGGTGTGGTGCTGGAGCATTAGCTGAGAACTTACTTCTTATTCAAAAGTTGGAGACAGACAGAAGGAGTCAGACGGATAGACACACAGAGTATGGAGAAAGAGAAAAACAAAGAGGAGAGAGATTGGGCCAGGCATGGGCTTTTGAAACCTCGAAGCCCACCCTTACTGACTCACCTCCTCCAACAAGGCCATACCTACTCAACAAAACCACACCTCCTAATCCTTCTCAAACAGTTGCGCTAACTGGGTTAGGGACCAAGCATTCAAACAAATGAGCCTATGGAGGATATTCTCATTCAAACCACCCCAGTGGACGACACTGGAGTAGGTGGGAACTTTTTCCCCAGGGAGACTGAACTAGGGAGGTAGAGACAATTCTGGATTTGTCTCTAAAGGCTTATGGGGGCAGGAGGGTGGAGTTGGGAGTTGATTCAGTTGAGGAAATTCTCACATGTGCAAACAATAGAAGTTGGAGGGAGGAGTCCTCCCCCTCCCCCTTGCCCAAGCAACATAGTTGGGTGTGATTTCTGAATCAAGTTTCTGGTTCTTAGAGAGACATTTAGCTTTTCAGTTGCTCTGTTGATTCTTCTCCCTAGTGTCTATTTCAGTTCATTTGGCTTCCTTGCCAGGGTCATTCCTTCTGGTGCGATGGTGGTCTTGATTCTTTGGCGTTCCTATATTTTTCTTTAATGTATCCTATGCTAAGTACATGTTGAATGCTGGTAATTTCATTTGTATGTGGACATTTACATGTATCTGTGGTTTGTAATTCTACTAGTGGTCACTGTAGCCAATGACACTGTAGAAAATGCAGACTTCTTTAGTAAGAAAGACAGTTCAAGGAAACATCTTCTCCTGGACTCATAACCTATGCTTGCATTAGTTACTTTTCTGTTATAGTAGCAACATAGAAGAAAGTTTATTTTGGCTTAAGGTTCCAGAGGGAGAATTCTGTCATGGTGGGGAGTTGGGGCAGTAAGCAGTAGGCATGGTGGCTAGAACAGAGTGCTAAGGCCACACATCTTTTGCCATAAGCATGAAGAAGAGAGCAAACTGGAAATGGTGTGAGTCTTTAAACTGTAAAAGTCTACCTCAAGTGACATACTATCTCCAACAAGGCTATACCACCTAAACCTCCCAAAACAGTGCCACCAACTGGGGACCAAGTGTTCAAATACCCAAGACTATGGGTGATAATTATTGTTCAAATCACTACAACACCCTTCTTGAGATGCTGCATGAATTGACTGAGGAGGTCAGGGAAAGGTCTTATTTTCCAAATTATTGCTACAGAGCTAGGTAATAATGTAGTCTTGTTCTTTTCAATATAGGCTAAGCCTGCCCTGGCCTTGATTTCTGGATGGAACTAGAGGTGTCCAAATGTCTCAGGGTTCAATGCCTTGTGCCCTCTAGAATATAACAGAGGGGAAATCACACCCATAGACTGGCCTCCTTAAGTAGTTTCCATTTTTCAGAGAGGGGCAACCAGAATTTAAAATATATATACTTTCAACATCATTCTTTGAGTTCAAGCCTGTACAGTGTACCTTTCCATAAGAGGTATCTTCTATTGCCAGCAGTTTATTGTGGGGGCATCTTTGTGGATTTCTGTGGGCCTCTCCAGCACTTTGCTTCTTCCTATTCTCATGTGGTCTTCATTTATCATGAACATTCCTTATGTTCCCTCTCTGTTCTTGATCCAGTTGGGATCTCCTGCTTCCCCAAGTTCTCTTTCTCTCTCCCCTCGCCCCTCATTACGTCCAGATTGTTCATGTAGATCTCATCCATTTCTCTGTCATTGGGCGATCCCCATGTCTTTCTTGGGGTCCTATTATCCAGGTAGCCTCCCTGGTGTTGTGAGTAGCTGTCCAGTCATCCTTGTTCCACAGCTAGTATTCTCCTATGAGTGGGTACATACCATGTTTGTCTTTCTGAGTCTGGGTTACCTCACTCAGGAGGATTTTTTCTAGATCCCTCCATTTGCCTACAAACCTCATGATGTCATTGTTTTTCTCTGCTGAGTAGTATTCCATTGTATATATGTACCACAGTTTGTTTATCCATTCTTCGGTTGAAGGGCATCTAGGTTGTTTCCAGGTTCTGGCTATTACAAATAATGCTGAGAAATAGCCCGATTTGACCTACCCTGGTGATAAGATGGCCAAACACCCTAATTGTCGTGCTAGAAACCCCATCCAGTGACAGAGGGAACTAGATGCAGATATCCACGGTCAGGCCCTGGGTGGAGCTCCGGGAGTCCAATAGGCAAGAAGGAGGAGGGTTTATGTGATCAAGAGTTGTTGGGACCAGGGATGGATGGAATACAGGGACAAATGGCCAAACGAATAGAAACACATGAACTGTGAACCAATGGCTGAGGGGCCCCCAACTGGATCAGGCCCTTTGAATGGGTGAGACAGTTGATTGGCTTGATCTGTTTAAGAGGCATACAGGCATTTGGACCGGGCCATGTGCTCAGTACATGAATTGACTGTTTGAAACCTGGGTCTTAGTAGAGACCCTAGGCTCAGCCTGGGAGGAGGG
>CABHPP010142513.1:0-35429 GCA_902168425.1 Peromyscus attwateri | reverse complement strand
TGTGTGTGTGTGTGTGTGTGTGTGTGTGTGTGTGTGTGTGTGTGTGTGTTTTCCTGTAAACAGTTAGATATTATTTTGGCCTGGGCTGAATGCTAGCCCCAAAGCATCAGGGGTGGACAGTGGACTTCTGAGTTTCCCAGTTCTCTGGTTTATCACATATTCATACAGCCAACTACCAAAGTCAAAAACTCGGAGAAATTGAGGACTTGTCAGATTCAATGCTGGCTTTAGCCCTCTAAACCTAGCTACAGAGAGCTCATCCCTGAACATGTTTTCAGTTTACCAATTTTCTAGTTGAACTACACAAACACATACAGATATTGAAATGGGCCAGAAGTCAGGTTTCCCTAACCCCATACCTCCTCCATGCTTGATGGGACATGTGGTCTCTAACTCCATAACAGACCCCACACTTTCTCAATCATGTTCTGCCCCAGAGGACAAAGGGCCCCTCCTTTCTTGGAAGGAAACAATGCTTGTAAAATTCCCCATTTTTTCCCTTTATAAACTTTATATTGTCTTACTTTGAAGCAAGAGTTCTTTGTGGCAGGAGCCTACTCTCCTCTCTGGCTTAAATAAAAAGACTTTTATTTGGCCTTAGGTTTGTGGCGGCCTATAAATTACTTGAGATGGGTGTTTTGTATAGGTGCTGTATGGTTAGTAGTTATGTTACTTACTGGGTGTCTGGGTGAAGATATTATGGAAATACCATGGCTTCCCCATGAGAAATCACTCTACACACTAGAGTTGAAGGAAGGGCTCTTTAATAGCACTTGTCTGACTGGGGCTAATTCCCAAGGAAGAGCTGGCCTCAGACAGAAGATTTTACAAACTTATATACACTTTAGGCTTATGCATTTTACATGAGCTGCCATCATTAAATCTCTTTTAGGTCCTGGCCCCAGGTTATACTTTGGACAATTTATGGATAAGGAACTTCAAGTATGGCAGATGAGATATTTGCAAAGTGAAGACAGTGTTACTTCTCAGCACATCTGTGTTGTTATTTTCTAATAGCTGTTACTCAGGGTCATCTTGCCCACCTGGCAGAATTATGCTTTTTCTGATAAGAGCTAGGGGACTTAATGGTGGCTTTGGCCCTGAGCTGCCCCCTTTCAGCTGCCTCTGAGAGATGTGTTCTTTGATATGTGTGGTGATGGACCTCATGGCTGGTTGTAAGTCATGGTGGTTGTCTTCTTTTGTTATGGAAATGGAACCCAATTGGAGGACAATCTTGGTGAGTGAACATTAGCAGAGACTTTTCTTAGCATCCCTAAACTTCAATGATGGTACAAATTTTCTTTCTTTCAGCCTCTACCAAGCCTGGCTAGCACAGTACTTACCTTACAGTCATATTGGATACAGTGATTGTTTAACTAAATTCTACTTTGTAGAGCTTAGTATTTCCTAAGCAAGTTTATTAGTAAGTCCTTTATAGTATCAAATCTACAACTCAAGTTTTCCTGTATCTAAGGCATTAGTCCCTGAGTACTTTAAACCGTGACTATCATACTAATCTACTAGAGCCAGCATCCAGGGAAGGCTTCTTACAACCTGGTTAAGCCATCAGCAACCCAGAAAGGACAGAATGCCATGTTTTGAATTTGAAATGTCTCCTGTAGATTCATGTGTGAAAAGTTTCAGAAGAGGGGCTTCAAAGGGACCCTGGGACTGATGCCTGGGGAATAAGGTCATTGAAAGAGTTACTAAAGCCATAGACAGGAAGATAGGCACCAACGTGGGCAGGGGTTACAGCGAGAGTTCAGGCTCCAGCACCAGAAACAGCCAGCATGGGGGGCCATGTGGCAGAAGTCAGGTCTGTCCAGGCAGGAGGCAGCGAGGGGGTGGAAGACGGGGTGTGACTTCAATGCCCCTTTGGTGTAAACTCAGTTCCTGGGAGGGAGCCTGGCTCTGGGATGGTGCTCACAGACAACGTCTCCATCCCGTCTGCAGATACTGGATCCTGGGCCATTCTGACATTTTGTCCTCACAGCATGTTGCATACTTATCCCAGACTGGTGGTGCCATCCGGAAGGTTCTGGAAACTTTAGATATTAGAGCTTCTTGGAGCAAGTATGTCCCTTGGGGTGCTCTGAATGTTACACCTGGTCCTGACCCCTTTCTGGTCTCTGTTTCCTGTGTTGCTGTCATGATGCTTTGTTTCGTCTGGGCTCTGTAAGTTATACGCCCAAGGACTGTGCGGTGAAATCATTGACACTATGAACTCAACTCTTCCTCTCATGCATGGTGTTGGCAGGTGTCCTATTACACCTATAAAATATCTGAGGAATGGACAAAGCTAAGGTCTGGCAGACACAAGGGGACCTTGGCTAAGTGGCTTTTGGTTTAATCAGGTATCAGGAGAAAGAACCCACACAGTATTTTGTTGAATATAAAGACTTATTGGGGTTGGGATGATAGATGGGTGGGTCAAGTGTTTGTCACACAAATATGAGAATCTGAGATGGGTTCCTCAGCGACTGTGTGTGTGTGTGTGTGTGTGTGTGTGTGTGTGTGCGCGCGCAGAATCCATGAGTTCCCCGTTTACTGAGAGTCCCCATCTCAAAAAATAAAGTGGAGAGTGAACGAGGAAGAAACTTGACATTGACCTCTGGCCTCCACGTGCAAGTGCACACGTGTGTACACACATGAACATGCACGCACGTATGAATGTATGCACATGCATGTAACACACAGAGAATGGTTACTCTAAGGAACTGGCACAAGGGGTGAAGTAAAGAGAGCCTGAAAGGACACCCTGAGGAGTCACAGACACAGGAAACAGCTACTGCCCCGGGGCTGAGTTGAGACTCTACACAAGAGACCTTCAGGCTGACCTAGACCTGCTAGACGGGCAAGGTCGTGACTCCCTGGTGGGTGGCCCCAATGGAACTCAATGGAAACATTGCCTTCTGGGGGCGGTCTCCAATTATTTATTTATTTATTTATTTATTTATTTATTTATTTATTTATTTGCTTCTGTCAGTTAAAGAACTGAAAGGCAGGAAAAACCTCGGGCGTGATGGGCAGCAGGGGAGAAATCTTGAACACAGCAAATGAGAGCAGGCAGACTCAGCAGTTGAGAAAAAGCTTTATTAGGGCCAAGAAAACATACATACACCTGTGTTGACATATGGTGTACCCCGATAAAGCTTGCCTGGGGATCAGAGGACAGAGCCAGCCACACAGAGGTCAGGCAGTGGTGGCACACACACCTTTAATCCAATATCACTCGGGAGGCAGAGATCCATCTGGATCTCTGTGAGTTCATGGCCACACTGGGCTACATGAGAGAAACAGAACCAGGCAGTGGTGGCACGCGCCTTTAATCCCAGGAAGTGATATGGCAGGACACAGAAAGGTATATACAGCGTGAGGAAACAGGAACCTACTCTCTTTAGATGGAGGATTTCATAGAGGTAAGAACTTGCGGCTGGCTTGTTCTGCTTCTCTAATCTTTCAGCTTTCACCCCAATATCTGGCTCCGGGTTTTCTATTAATAAAACCGTTTAGCGATTTGTGTTATACACACACACACACACACACACACACACACACACAGAGAGAGAGAGAGAGAGAGAGAGAGAGAGAGAGAGAGAGAGAGAGAGACAGACAGACAGATAGACAGACACAAACCTCCAGAAAGCAGAGGTGGGGACTTGGGGAGCAGAAGTCAGCTTTTCCTTCAGGGATGGGGGTTTTAAAATACTTTGAAGATTCTTCCTCTCCAAATTTAGGGTTAGTGAGTTTGAAGATAGGATGGCTGATGGGCACATAACTGCCCTAAGAACATGTCCTGATCCAGCTTTGAACTTGTTGAGCTGTCCATCATCAGGGGCCTTACAGGCAGGAGAGAATGCCCACAGGCCTTCGCTTTAAGCAGCCAGGCTTTTGTCTCAGGTTAGGCAGGCGAGGAAGAAGCCATCCATCTTGGAAATTCATCATCTTTGTTACTGCATGGCACCTCTCCCTATCTGCCTATCAGGGAGTCTAATTTTTCATCTCTCTGAAAATTTCCCTCTGAGAAATGGGGGTAGCCATCCATGTGGAGGAAGTGAACCTCAGAAGTCCCTGCATAGCTGCCCCTCAGCATGCTGGGAGAGCTACCCCTGTGGGCCACTGGCTCAAGATGTGGGATTTTTGAAGCTGCCCCTCAGCATGCTGGGAGAGCTCACCCCATGGACCACTGGCTCATGATGTGGGAGTCTCAAGATAGAAGTGCCCAGGACCCTTAGATAAATATACCTTCTCCCTCAGCCTTTCTCTCCTACATCTTCAACGACCCATTTCCTTCAACTAGAAGGAGAGATGTTATGTTGACATTATGAAAGACACTGGGCTGTACCGATTCAGAGTGCTGATTCAGAGTAGTAAGCTATACATTGCTGGTAAACTCCAGTTATTCCTAAGTCAGGATGGAGTTACCAGTGAGGTAAGGTCTAGAGAGCAGGAAAGACCTGGGTTCAGTAGGTCACATGTCCTTACATGGCCTGAGGACAGCATATGATAATTCCTGGAAAGGCTCCTTTATTAAGATCTGGTCTCCATAACTATAAGAAGAGATAGATACTTAGGCCCTGTATGCTCCGAACTTAAATATCTTTTCAGTTCAATTATTTGTTCCCCATTTAGCCTGTTTTATGTCACTGTATCTAATACCTGAGGTGATCTGTAGATGGAAGAGGTTTGTTTTGGTTCATGGATTCAGAGGCTGAAGAGTTCAAGCTCAGGTGACCACATCTGTGAGGACTTCACGCTGCATGCTCAGGTGGCTCCTGGAAGATATGTGAAGGTCATCAGTGGCATACATGCAAGAGATCAACTATATTGTGGGGTGACCTCATTTTTCTTTTTATTTGTTTTCATGCATGATTTTTAAAAATCTTTAATTTTTAATTCTTTAATAGTTTCAGTCAGTTTACATTCCCCATTACTATCTCCCATCTCCTTAGTTACTCACTGAAACCTTCCTTCTCAACAAGGCCCCTTCCAACTGTGTGTGTGTGTGTGTGTGTGTGTGTCCCGCTGAGTTTAATTAGGGTTGCCTGAGTGAGCATGCGCTGAGGCTATTTGCATAAGCATGGGCAGCTTATCAGTGGAGAAAGTGATACCTTCTCCCAGAGACAACTGACACTAGTTCCTTAGGGAGGGGTGGGGCCTCAAGACAAGGTGTTGACAGGGAGGCTGGAGAGAAGGCTCAGTGGTTAGAAGCATGGGCTGCTCTGGCCGAGGATCCAGGTTTGGTTTCAAGCACTCCCGTGGCAGCTTACAATCTCCTGGATCTCCAGTTCCAATGGATCCTATGGCCTCTTCTTGCTTCCTTGGGCACCAGGTATACATGTAGTACATACTGTATGTTGTGTGCATATATTGCAGGCAAACATACACATAAGGTAAAAATATAAAAAAGGAGAACGTTGATAGGCCCAGTCTGTGCAGATCTTGTGCACCCAACAACAGTGAGTCCAGGATGGCAGCAGCCATGATGCATCCAGAATAAATTGTTTTGTGGCATCCTTCCCCAACCTTAGTGCTTAAGTTCTTTCCATGCCCTCTCCTGTGACGTTTCCTGCATCTTGAGGGACACTGCAGATATCCTGTTTAGAGCAGAGCACTCCACTGTCACTGTCTCCGCACTCTGACCAGTTGTCATCTGCCTGATGCAATAAGAAGTTTTGGACCAAGGCTGAGGGCTGCACGGATCCTGCCTTCCCATCATGAGTGGAAAAGGCAGACGAGGCTATGCAAATCCTTCAAAGCCAAAACCAAAATCCAGTCAAAGGAACAGAAACCAAGCTCTCGTGGTAAGCTCACGGAGAAAGTCACCAGCCAGAAGAGAGAAAACAAACGAGAAAAGTCGTCACTGAACGGAAGTCAATGTCAGCGGTGGCGGCAGGAGAGGGGAACAGCCACAGTGTGTCAGACGACAAGACAAGACAAAGAGGGGACAAGAACAGAGAGCTGGGAAAGGCAGAGAGAGCTGGGAGAGGAAGAACAAAGCCCTCATGGGACCTGTGGGCTGGACTCCAGACTGGTACGGTCTGCATTTTCTCTCCTTCCCTGGGGCTTCCACTGAGTCTCTTGCCCTGGTGACCTCTCAAGCCCCCTGAGGACAGGCCAAGGAAGCACTGGGCATGTCTGAGAGAAGCTCATCAGAAAGGGATGAAGATACTAACCTGTGCCTGTCCTTGGAAAAATTGAAGCTCTACTTTCCCTGAAGGCACACTAGAAGGGTGGGCATGCGGCGGATGCCATCCCTGGCACCCAGGCCTACCCAGGAGTGGCATTTTCTTCTATCTATCTATCTATCTATCTATCTATCTATCTATCTATCTATCTATCTATCTATCTACCTACCTACCTACCTACCTACCTACCTATCTATCTATCTCTAATGTGTACTGGTGTTTTGCCTGTATATATTCTGTGTGAGGGTGTTGGATTCCCTAGAACTGTAGTTACAGACAGTTGTGAACTACCATGTGGTTGCTGGGGATTGAACCTGGGTCCTCTGGAAGAACAGCCATTGCTCTTAACTGCTGAGCCATCTCTCCAGCCCCTTTCCTATGTTCTTATTCTGTGTGCATCATTTAGAATGTAATAAGATGAGGAAGGCTGGAGAGAAGGCTCAGTGGATAAGAGAACCTGCTTTGAAAGCACAAAGACTTTAAATCCCCAGCATACTGGTAGAAAGCTGTCTGGGGCTGTGCACACCTATAAGCCAAGTGCTGTGGAGGTCTGAGGTAGAAGGATCACTGGAGCCTGTTGACTGGCAGCCTCGTTCTGGGTTTGGTGCAAGATCCTGTCTCAAGGGAACAAGGAAGAGAACGATGGAGCAGGATACTGATGTCATCCTTCGGTCTCTTCCACATGTGTGTACATGTGTACATGTACACACACAGGAACTTGCATACATCTCCACATCCCCACACTCACATATACAACACACATACATACAAAAAAATAAATAAAACACCATCACACAATAGTATGTGCAGCACCCAATGGCAGCTAGGGTTCTGAAGGTGCTTTACACATCCTAAGTCACTGAGCTCTCCTCACAGCCCCAAGCAGTGAGTGATAAACACTCTCACGCTGCAGAGAAAGGCACAGAGACGCAGGCGAAGCAACTGGAAAGGGTCAACCGGAAAGCAGCAGAACACGTCCTGGTGCCCTGGCTAGCCGTAGCAATTCCTCCTGAGGGACACAGCCCCTTGATACGGCCAGCCCTGCTTTTTAAAACACACCAGCCGTTAATTTGTTCTATACCACCATAAGCTGCCACTATTCTATGGCCAGGGGGACAGTATTTCTGTGCCTCTGTCATTTAGGATGGTTACTTATTTGACTGAGATTTAATGAGTAGAAATAAAAAAATGCTTTCGGTGTACAGACGTTTGCAGGTAATATATATTCAAAGCAGGCTAGTCAAAAGTCAAACATCTGTTGGACACATTAATTTTTGTGGGAGCATTATTGTCTCATTCTGATAGAAATTTGCTGGGAAAAAAAATGTCTCGATATTTACAAATTGGCTTTGACGTTCTGGGCAGGAATCGCCCCCTCTGAATTGATGAACATGTTTTGTGGAATCAGTGGGCTGAAAGGCCATTAGCCACGAGGAAGATCTGCATTGCAACCGAGTCCTGGGTATGTTGATAAAGTCATCAGCACATTCACCGTTCGGTGACGGAGGAATTTATATCAGTCTGTCAGCCTTTACAGTTGCTCCAGTCAGCCCAGCTCCTGCTTTGCCAGCTGAGGGCACCCAGCCTCCACTCCCATTGATCCGATTGCTCCGCCATCTTGAGAAACTGGATTTCAAACCACAGCAATGACATTGTGACAGTTGGGTACCCTAGACCTGGGATGCTGTGATTAGTTCATCAAGCAGGTAAGGCCATGACTAAAGAAGAGGCCCCTCTCTAAGGTTAATAACAATTCTTTTTCTAAAAAAAAAAAAAAAAAAAAAAAAAAGAGAGGGTTCAGTGGTTAAGAGTTCTGGATGCTCTTCCAGAGGTCTGAGGTTGTATCCCCAACACCCACATGGTGAATTACAGCCATCTCTAACTCCAGTTCCAGAGGATCTGACACCCCCTTCTGGCATCTCCAGGTACCTGGATGTGGCACACACACATGCGTGCAGGCAAAACACTTATACTCATAAAGTAATAATAATAATAAGTAATAATAAAAACCCACATCTAAGATGGCAGAGCCAGACCAGAGAAGATGGCTTCTCCCATGTGAGACAGATGAGGAAGAGCTGCTTGTTTCTGAGGTACTGGGCAAGTGTTAAGTATTGTGGAACACAAGTACAATCACTAGTCAGAGACCTTGGGACACTCAGCCCTAAGTGAGAAGTCTCCATCAAATCCCTCCCCGTGGGGCTCAGGGAACCCTGCAGAAGAGGAGGCAGACAGAGAGGATGGAGGATACCAAGAAAACAAAGCCCTTTAGACCAACATAAGCAAAGCTCATGTGAACTCACAGAGACTGAGGCGGCATGCACAGGGCATGCGTGGGTCTGCTACGCCAGGTTAAGTCTGAAGCTGAAAGGAACAGTGAACACAAGCCCCCATCCCTAACCCAGAAGCTACCTCCAGCTGATAGCCACTTGCAAAGGAAAATTTACTTTTCTCCGCGCGTCTTTTCTTTCTGTTTGTTTGTTTTATCCTATTCCGATGTGTTAGCTTTTATTTTATATATTGTATTCATATCATTATCCCTTACAAGCCTGTTTGTTTTCTAATGAGACACAGAAAGGGTGTGGATCCAGATGGGAGGGGCAGTGGAGAGGAACTGGGAGGAGAGAGGGAAGAAGAACTGAGACCAGGATATATTCTACTGGAAAAAAAAAATCTCTTTTCAGTAGAGAGAAAAATGTGTTTCTGATGTTCACTTTCTGCAAATAAACAAGGATGATGAAGGAGGACGATCTGATTCTCTTCTTGGCAGCTGCTGGGCTCTCCTTGATCCCAGCATTCCAGCGTTCCTTGAACAAAAAGGACTGCCAGTCAAATGGCCAGCCAGACGACCCTTGCCATCAGGAACCCCCCTGGAGCATTCCTGGGACACCTTGAGGAAACCTGCCTCGCACAGCTGATGGCCCTGGCTCCTGGAGATGCAGGCTTTAGCCAAGGCTGTTTGAAACCATTTGTTCCAGGCCTTTGGCTATCACCAGCCTCTGCAAATTCTAGATAACTCCATAAACATTTCCATCCAGGCCAGAAAAGAAGCCCTGGTGCTCTAGCACATGGTTTCTTTTATATTTTTTTAAGATCGTCATATAACTACATAATTTCCCCCTTCCCTTTCCTCCCTTCAAGTCCTTTCATATACTTCTGCCTCACTCTCTTTCAAAATCATGGCCCTTTTCTCAATTGTTATTACATACATATACGTATATAGATATACACATATATATTTCTAAGTATAGCCTGCTCAGTCTGTGTAATGTTTCTTGTATGTATGGTTTCAGGATGACCACTCGGTATTGGGTAACAATCAGTGTGCCCTTCCCTGGGAAGGTGGTCTCTCCCACTCTCAGTGTTCCTTAGTTGTCTGTAGCTCTTTGTGTAGGGTTGAAGCCTCTGGGGCTTTTCCCTGTCTACTTTGGCATGTCTATCCCTGTCGTCTTTGTTCAGCTCATGTTTGGGCAGCCACGTTGGTGGGATTTTACGGGTACAGTGTTTGGCATTCCTAGGAAAGACAATCTCACAGCAAACTTTCTGACATTTTGGTTCCTACAATCTTTCTGCCCCACCCCTCCCCCCAATGTTCCCTGAACCTTAAGTGTGGGAACTCTGCATTTTCATTTGTTGTGGGTTTCTGTAGTAGTCTCCATATGTTGCAAAGAGAAGTTTTCTTGATGAGGGCTGAGGACGACACTCATCTGTGTGTATAAGGACACATGTTTAGGTGGTTGTGAGGGTTTTTACTGGTTTAGTAGAGTGGTGGTTGTAGATTCCTCTCCAATATCCATGACTTCACTAGCACCAAATTTTGTTTCCAGTACCAGGCACGGTTTCCCCCTTGTTGAGCAGGTCTTAAGTCCAATCGGCGATCTGTGCATTACTGTCAGGGTATGTATGTGCGCCACTGCTGCCGCCAGAGGGTTATTGTGACATGCTGGTCGTTGGTGTGGTTCATAGGCATCCTGACTGGTTGGTGGGTTGTCTCCTTCCTTTGGGAACCTGCATGGCACCTTCCGGTACTATGAAAGCTATCGAAGGGTTTCAGGTCCGTTCCAGCTCAGGGGCCTCTGGGCCCTGTTTCTGAAGTGCACTGTACCTTCAGTGGTAGGAATTTACCTTCCACCTCTGTGGGGGTGGGGGCCGGGTGGGCAACCAAGGGCGACAGCAATAAGGCTGTATGTTTTGGGAGCCTCTCGGACAGTCCTGACTAACAATTCAAAAGAGGGCTCCTCACGTCTGGTATTGGGGTTTTTGGTGGTCTTTGGCTCTTGGAGGGAGCATTGTTAGCACAGATGAAAAAAGTTCACTGCAACTATGTATATAGTTATAAATATATACATATATATGTTTATACACAGAATTATGAATGAATATTATAGGGTTTTTTGAGGTAAATTGTTAATAGTGTGATTCCTTATGACCTTTTCAGACATCCTTATTGTTATTTTACCCTCCTCCCTGCTTCTGGATTTGTCTCCCTTTTCCCCTCCCTAAAGAGCTGCTCTTTCCCATTCCCCTGATCAGATTGCTTGTTCACACTACTCCCCTCTTTATTGCCCTCCCCACATCCTGGCAATGGTCTCATTTCACTTTCCTGGTTTCTGTAGTCAACTGTAGGCTATATACTCACATCTGAAGAATCGGAGCCAGGGGCCTCCAGTAAGAAAGAACATCTGACATTTGTCTTTACGGGTCTAGGTTACATTATCCAATATGATTATTTCTAGTTCAAACTATTTACCTGCAAAGTTCCTGACTTCATTTTTCTTTACAGCTGAATCTTATTTCATAGTGCATAAGTACCACATCTTCATTATCCATTCTTTGGCTGAAGGAGACTTGGGTTGTTTCCATTTCCTAGCTATTGTGAATAGAGCAGCAATGGATATGGTTGGGCAAGTATCTGTGGAGTAGGATGTTGAGTACTTTGGGCATATGCCAAAGAGTGGTATATCAGGGCCATATGGTAGGTTATATTTAGGTTTTTGAGAATTTTCCACACCGATTTCCAGAGTGGCTAGACCAGTTTGCAGTCACAAACAATGAATGAGCGTTCCCTTTGCCCTGGATCCCCAACAGCATTTGTTAGTTGATTTGTTTATCTCTGCCATTCTGACAGGGGTGAAATCTCAAAGTTGTTTTCATTTGCATTTCCTTGATTGCTAGGGACGATGAATATTTTTTGAGATATTTTTTAGCCATTGTTTTTCTTCCAAGAACTCTCTTTCCATGCCCCAGGCCCATTTTTTGAATGGGTTATTTTTTTGTTTCCCTTTAAAAAAGTCCTTTGTATATTCTAGATATCAATCCTGTCAGATGTCTAGCTGATGAAGATTCTCTTCCATTCTTGGGCTTCCTCTTTATCAGGCTGTGTTTTTCCTTAGCTGTGCAGGAACTTTTTGGTTTGATGAAGTTCCACTTGGCAATTGTTGCTCTAATTCCTGGTCAAATGGAGTCCTATGGTGGTCCAGGTTTCATAGTTAGGTCTTTGATCTATTTGGACTTAGTTTTTGTACGAGGTGATAGATAAGGGTCTAATTTCATTCTTCTGCATGTGGGCATTCGGTTTCCTCAGCACTGTTTGCTGAAGATGCTTTCTTTTCTTCAGCATATTCTTTTCCATCTTTGTCAAACATTAAGTGCCTGAAGTTACTACACGTGCTCATGTTTGGGTCTTAGATTTTGTTCCATTGGTCGACATGTCTCTTTTTGTGCCACCACTGTATTGTTTTTATTACTATGGTGCTGTACTATATTTTAAGATCTGGAATGATAATCCCTCAAGCATTGTTCTTTTCGTTGAGGATTGTTTTGGTCATCTGGGTATTTTGTGGTTCCATAAGAATTTTAGGATAGCTTTTTCCCTTTTTTTGTGAAGAGTGATGAAGGGATTTTGATTAGTGTTGCTTTGAATCTGCAAATAGCTTTCGGTAGAACGGTTATTTTCACAATGTTAATTTTACCAATCCATGAGGATGGGATGTCTTTCCACTTTTTGTGTCTTTCTTTGTCTCTTTCTTCAGAGGGTTAAAGTTTTAGGTGTAGAGGTCCTTCACTTTCTGGGTTAGGTTTATTCATAGATATTTTATTTTATGTGATGCTACTGTGAATGGGTCCATGATCTACTTCCCTGTAGGTTTTTGGTGTATAGAAAAGCTTTGGATTGATGCAGGTTGACTCTGTTTTTTACTACATTGCTGAATTTATCATTTCTAGGAGTTTTCCACTAGAATTTTAGGGATCCCTAATGTATAGCATCATATCATCTGCAAATAAGGACTGTTTGACTTCTTTCTTTGTATGTATCCTTTAATTTCCTTCTCTTGCTTTATTGGTCCAGCTAGTATTTCAAGCACAATTTTGAGAAGGAGTGGAGATAGTAGACATCCCTGTCCCACTCCTAAGTTCAGTGGGATTGCTTTAAGCTTTTCTCCAATCAGGATGCTGTTGGCTGTGGGTTTCTTATATATCAATTTTATTGTGTTGAGGTATGTCCCCTCTCACCCTACATTTTCTAGGACTTTTTATTATGAAACCATGTTTTTCAGAGGCACTTTCTGCAGCTATTGAGATGATCCTGTGATCATCTCATGTCCATTTATGTGATTTATTACATTTATTGACTTGCGTATGTTGAAGTACCTTTGCATTTCAGGGATAAAAGCCAACTTGATCATGATGGATAATCTTTTTGATATATGTCTGTATTCTGTTTGTAAGTATTTTATTGAATAATTTTGATTCTATGTTCATCAGGAGTATTAGCCAGTTGTTTTCTTTTTTTGTTGTCTTTACCTGGTTTGGACATTAAAGTGATATTGGCTTCATAGAAGGAATTTTGAGTTTGGAAATGCTCCTTCTCTCTCCTCTCCTCTCCTCTCCTCTCCTCTCTCCTCCCCTCCCCTCCCCCCCCCCCCCCCCTTCTCCCTCTCTCTCTCTCTCCCCCCCCCCCCCCTCTCTCTCTCTCTCTCTCTCTCTCTCTCTCTCTCTCTCTCTCTCTCTCTCTGAATAGTTTAAGAAGGATTGGCTGTACATCTTCTTTGAATGCCTAGTATAATTTTGCTCTGAATCCATCTGATCCTAGTTTTTTTTTTCTTTATTTCCATTTCAATCTCTCATTTGTTATGGGTCTGTTTAGGTTATTGACTCCTTCTTGATTTAATTTTGGTGGTTTGGCTGAATCTAGAATTTTTTCCATTTTTTAAGATTTTCTAGCTTAATGGAGTACAGGCTTTAAAAATACTCCTTTATAATCTCATGAATTTCTTTGTGTCTGTTATAATGGTTCCTTGTTCATTTCTGATTCTGTTAAAGGGGCCTCTCTTTCTTTCTTTTGATTAGTTGGGTTAAGAGTCTGCCAATCTCATTTATCTTCCCAGAGAATAAGCTCTTAGATTCATTGATTCTGTGTATCATTTTCTTTGTTCCTATTTCATTGATTTCTGTTCTAATTTTTATTATTATTTTTGTTTGTTTTTTGTTTTTATTTTTCAAGACAGGGTTTCTCTGTGTAGCGTTGGTGCCTGTCCTAGATCTCGATCTGTAGGCCATGCTGGCCTCAAACTCACAGAGATCCACCTGGCTCTGCCTCCCGAGTGCTGGGATTAAAAGTGTGCACCACCATGCCTGGTGACTTTTTGCATTTTTAATGATGCCATTAAATCATTTATTTGTGCTTTTTCTGTTTTTTTAATGTAGGCACCCAGAGCTGTAATTTTCCATCACAGGACTGCTTTCAATGTGTCTCAGAGGTTTGTTGTGCTGTGTTTTCATGTTCATTTAGTTCTAGGAAGATTTTTATTTTTTTCTTTACTTTTTCTTTGACCCAATCAACATTCAGTAACAAGTTGATTATTCTCTATAAGTTTGTGTATTTACTAAAGTTTTTTTTTCTGTCAATTTTAAAGTTTTATTACTTTGTGGCTGGATAGGATACAAGGAGTAATTTCAGTCTTTTTAAATTTATTTTGTGAGCCAGGATATGGTCTGTTTTAGAAAAGCTTCTGTTTGCTGTTGAGTAGAATGTTCATTTTGGTGTGTGGTGGTTTGAATAAGAATGGCCCCATAGGCTTATAGGTCTGAATGCTTGGTTACCAGGTAATGGCACTATTAGCAGGTGTGAGGCCTTGTTGGAGTAGGTTTGGCCTTGTTGGAGGAAGTGAGTCACTGGGGATGGGCTTTGAGATTTCAGAAGCTCAAGCTAGGCCCAGTGTCTCTCTCTTCTTGCTTCCTGTGGATCTGGATGTTGAACTCTGAGCTCCTTCACTGGTAGCATGTCTGCCTGTATGCTGCCATGCTTTTCACCATGATGATAATGAACTAAACCTCTGAAATGTAAGCCAGCCCCTATTATATGCTTTCCTTTATAAGTGTTGCCATGGTCATGGTGTCTCTTCACAGCAATAGAACACTTACTAAGACATGAGGTTTGGGTGAAATAGTCTCTTAAGCCCATTTGGTGTGTTATGTCAATTAATTCTGATATTTTTCTGTCAATTTTTTTGTCCAGATGACCTGTCTATTGGAGAAGGTAGGGCATTGAAATCATTTACGATTAATGGATTGATGGTAATCTGTGTCTTTAAATCCAGTAGTACATTTTAAAAAAATGAAATTGAGTACCCCAGAGTTTGGTGCCTATATGTTTAGGGTAGTACTGTCTTCTTGGTTATCTGTTCCTTGATTAGAAAGAAGTGTCCTTCTTTTTCTCTTCTGAGTAGTTACAAGTTGAAGTTTATTTTGTTAGTCATTAGGATAGCAACGTCTGCTTCCTTCCTGGTCCCATTTGATTCGAGTCCGTTTGCCTATCCTGTCACTCTGAGTTAGTCCCTATCTTTAAAGATCAGATTGTTTCTTATAGACAGCAGACAGATGGATTTTGTTTCTTGATCCATTCAGTCACTCTGTGTCTTTTGATTGGAGAATTGAGGCTACTGATATTTAAAATTATTACCGAAATGTGTGCGTTAATTGTGGTCATTGTTTTGTTGCTTTTGTGTTCCTCTCTCTGTATTTTCATAATTATAGCTTCCTATTCATTTCTCTCTTTTTTTTTATTCATTTCTATAGTTTCTTCTGCTTTGCTGGTTCATCTCCTCACTCATAATAATACTTCCTGTATTTTATTTAGGCTTTAAGTTTTTCTTTCTCCTTCAGTCACAGCAGATAGTTTTGCTGGGTATATTAATCTGGTTTGGCTATCCAGTCATGGCAGATAGTTTTGCTGGGTATATTAATCCAGTTTGTCTATCATAGTCTTTTAGGACTTGGGATGCAGTGCTTCAGGCTCTTCTGGCTTTCAAAGTGTCCACAGAGAAACCAGCTGTTCTCCTGTATATGTGACTTGCATTTTTTCCTCTTGTAATTTTCTTTTTTTAAAAAATGTTATAATTTAATTTAATTTTACATATCAGCCATGGATTCCCCTGTCCTCCTTCCTCCTGCCCCCTTCCCCCCAGCCCAACCCCCATTCCCATCTCCTCCAGGGCAAGCACTCCCCTGGGGATTCAGCTCAGCCTGGTAGATTCAGTACAGGCAGGTCCAGTCCCCTCCTCCCTTCACCCAGGCTGAGCAAAGTGTCCCTGCATAGGCCCCAGGCTCCAAAAAGCCAGCGCATGCACTAAGGACAGGTCCCAGTCCCACTGCCTGGGTGCCTCCCAAACAGTTCAAGCTAATCAACTGTCTCACTTATTCAGAGGGCCTGATCCAGTTGGGGGCTCCTCAGCTATTGGTTCAAAGTTCATGTGTTTCTACTAGTTTAGCTATTTGTCCCTGTGCTTTTTCCAATCATGGTCTCAACATCTCTCGCTCATACAATCCCTCCTCTTTCTTGCCGATTGGACTCCCAGAGCTCCACCTTGGGCCTGGCCGTGGATCTCTGCATCTACTTCCATCAGTCATTGGATGAGAGTTCTACCACGACAGTTAGGGTGTTTGGCCATCCGTTCACCAGAGTAGGTCAGTTTGGGCTTTCTTTCGACAATTTGCCAGTAGTCTATTGTGGAGGTATCTTTGTGGATTTCTTGGGACCTCTCTAGCACTTTGCTTCTTCCTATTCCCATGGGGTCTTCATTTATCATGGTCTCTCTTCTTTGTTATCCCTCTCTGTTCTTGATCCAGCTGGGATCTTCTGCTTCTCTAAGCTTTTTCCCCCGACCCTTGCCCTTTATTACCTCCCCCCCCCTCACGTCCAGTTTGCTCATGTAGATCTCTTCCATTTCTCTGTCATTGGGTGATCCCTGTGTCTTTCTTAGGGTCCTCTTTATTAGGTAGCCTCCCTGGAGTTGTGAGTAGCAGTCTAGTCATCCTTTGTTTTACATCTAGTATCACCTATGAGTGAGTACATACCATGTTTGTCTTCCTGAGTCTGGGTTACCTCACTCAGGATGATTTTTTTCTAGATCCATCCATTTGCCTGCAAACCTCATGATGTCATTGTTTTTCTCTGCTGAGTAGTACTCCATTGTGTAAATGTACTATATTTTATTTATCCATTCTTCAGTTGAAGGGCATCTAGATTGTTTCCAGGTTAGGGCTATTACAAACAACGCTGCTATGAACATAGCTGAGCATGTGCCCTTGTGGTATGATTGAGCATTCCTTGGGTATATGCCCAAGAGTGGTATAGCTGGGTCTTGGGGGAGATTGATTACCAATTTTCTAAGAAAGCCTCATATTGATTTCCAAAGTGGCTGTACAAGCTTGCATTCCCACCAGCAATGGAAGAGAGTTTCCCTTGCACCATATCCTTTCCAGCATAAGCTCTCTTCAGTGTTTTTGATCTTAGTCATTCTGACGGGTGTAAGGTAGTATCTCAGAGTCATTTTGATTTGCATTTCCCTGATGATTAGGGATGTTGAGCAATTCCTTAAATGTCTTTTAGCCATTTGAGCTTCTTCTGTTGAGAATTCTCTGTTTAGCTCTATAGCCCATTTCTTAATTGGACTGTTGGGCATTTTGATGTCTAATTTCTTGAGTTCTTTATATATTCTGGATATCAGCCCTCTGTCAGATGTGGGCTTGGTGAAGATCTTTTCCCATTCTGTAGGCTGTTGCTTTGTCTTGTTGACTGTGTCCTTTGCTCTACAAAAGCTTCTCAGTTTCAAGAGGTCCCATCGATTAATTGTTTCTCTCAGTGTCTGTGCTACTGGTGTTATATTTAGGAAGTGATCTCCAGTGCCAATGCATTCAAAACTATTTTCTACTTTCTCTTCTATCAGGTTCAGAGTAACTGGATTTATGTTGAGGTCTTTGATCCACTTGGACTTAAGTTTTGTGCACGGTAACAGATATGGATCTATTTGCAGCCTTCTACATGTTGACATCCAGTTATGCCAGCACCCTTTGCTGAAGATGCTTTCTTTTTTCCATTGTACAGTCTTGGCTTCTTTGTCAAAAATTATATATTCATAGGTGTGCGGATTAATGTCAGGGTCTTCAATTCGATTCCATTGGACCACATGTTGGTTTTTATGACAGTACCAAGCTGTTTTTATTACTGTAGCTCTATAGTAGAGCTTGTAGTCAGGGATCGTAATGCCTCCAGAGGTTGTTTTATTGTACAGGATTCTTTTGGCTATCCTGGGTTTTTTGTTTTTTCATATGAAGTTGAGTATTGTTCTTTCCAGGTTTGTGAAGAATTGTGTTGATATTTTGATGGGGATTGCATTGAATCTGTAGATTGCTTTCAGTAAGATTGCCATTTTTACTATGTTAATCCTGCCTATTCATGAGCATGGGAGATCTTTCCATTTTCTGACATCTTCTTCAGTTTCTTTTTTCAGGGACTTAAAGTTCTTGTCATACAGGTCCTTCACTTGCTTAGTTAGAGTTACCCCAAGGTATTTTATATCATTTGTGGCTATTGTAAAGGGTGATGTATCTCTGATTTCCTTCTCAGCCTGTTTGTCAGTTGTATATAGGAGGGCTACTGATTTTTTTAGTTAATCTTGTATCCTGCTACGTTGCTGAAGGTGTTTATAAGTTGTATGAGTTCCTTGGTCGAATTTTTGGGGTCACTCATGTATACTCTCATGTCATCTGCAAATAGTGAAAGCTTGACTTCTTCCTTTCCAATTTGTATCCCCTTGATCTCCTTATGTTGTCTTATTGCTCTGGTTAGAACTTCAAGTACTATATTGAATAAGTATGGGGAGAGCGGACAGCCTTGCCTTGTTCCTGATTTTAGTGGAATCGCTTTGAGTTTCTCTCCATTTAATTTGATGTTGGCTGTTGGCTTGCTGTAAATTGCCTTTATTATGTTTAGGTGTGCTCCCTGTATTCCTGATCTCTCCAAGACCTTTATCACAAAGGGGTGTTGGATTTTGTCAAATGCCTTTTCAGCATCTAGTGAGATGATCATGTGTTTTTTTTCTTTCAGTTTGTTTATATGGTGTATTACATTGACAGATTTTCCTATGTTGAACCACCCTTGCATCCCTGGGATGAAGCCTACTTGATCATGGTGGATAATTATTTTGATGTGTTCTTGGAGTCTGTTTGCCAGTATTTTATTGAGTATTTTTGCATCAATGTTCATGAGGGAGATTGGTCTGTAATTCTCTTTCTTTGTTGTATCTTTTTTTGGCTTAGGAATCAGGGTAATTGTAGCCTCATAGAAGGAGTTTGGTAATATTCCTTCTGTTTCTATTGTGTGGAACAATTTAAAGAGTATTGGTATTAACTCTTCTTTGAAGATCTGGTAGAATTCTGCACTGAGACCATCTGGTCCTGGACTTTTTTTTTGGTTGGGAGACTTTTAATGACTGATTCTATTTCCTTAGGGGTTATTGGACTATTTAAATAGTTTATCTGGTCTTGATTTAACTTAGGTATGTGGTACCTATTCAGGAAATTATCCTTTTTTTTTTCTTTTTGGTTTTTCGAGACAGGGTTTCCCTATTTAGCTTTGTGCCTTTCCTGGATCTCGTTCTGTAGACCAGGATGGCCTCAAACTCACAGAGATCTGCCTGCCTCTGCCTCCTGAGTGCTGGGATTAAAGGCGTGCACCACCACTACCCGGCTCCATTTCTTTTAGATATTCCAGTTTTGTGGAGTAGAGGTTTTTGAAGTATGACCTGATGACTTTCTGGATTTCCTCAGTGTTAGTTGTTATGTCTCCCTTTTCATTTCTGATTTTGTTAATTTGGATGCTCTCTCTCTCTCTCTCTGCCTTTTGGTTTGTTTGGATAAGGGCTTGTCTATCTTGTTGATTTTCTCAAAGAACCAACTCTTGGTTTCATTAATTCTTTGTATTGTTCTCTTTGTTTCTATTTTATTGATTTCAGCTCTCAATTTGATTATTTCCTGGCATCTATTCCTCCTGGGTGACTTTGATTCTTCTTGTTCTAGAGCTTTCATGTGTGCTGTTAAGTCACTAGTGTGAGATTTCTCCAACTTCTTTATGTGGGCATTTAGTGCTATGAATTTCCCTCTTAGCACTGCTTTCATAGTGTCCCATAAGTTTGGGTATGTGGTGTCTTCATTTTCGTTGATCTCTAGGAATTCTTTAATTTCTTTCTTTCTTTCTTCCTTAACCCATTGGTGATGCAGTTGAGCATTATTCAGTTTCCATAGATTGTAGGTTTTCTGTAGTTTTTGTTGTTGTTGAAATCTAACTTTAAACCATGGTGGTCTGATAGAACACAGGAGGTTATTCCAATTGTTTTGTATCTGTTGAGATTTGCTTTGTGGCCAAGTATGTGGTTGATTTTAGAGAGGTTTCTTGGGGTGCTGAGAAGAAGGTATATTCTTTTTTGTTAGGATGGAATGTTCTGTAGATATCAATTAAGTCCATTTGAGTCATAACATCAGTTAAGTTCTTTCTCTATTAAGTTTTCGATTTGGAAGATCTGTCCAATAGTGAGAATGGGGTGTTGAAGTCTCCCTATTAGTGTGTGGGGTTTTATATGAGATTTAAGCTTTAGTAATGTTTCTTTTACATTTGTGGGTGCCCTTGTGTTTGGGGCATAAATGTTCAGAATTGAAACTTCATCTTGGTGCATCTTTCCTGTGATGAGTATGTAATGCCCTTCCTGATCTCTTTTGATTGATTTTAGTTTGAAGTCTATTTTGCTGGATATTAGGATGGCTACACCCGCTTGCTTCTTAAGACCATTTGATTGGAAAGACTTTTCCCAGCCTTTTATTCTTAGGTAGTGTCTATCTTTGAATTTGAGGTGTGTTTCTTATATGCAGCAGAAAGATGGGTCATGCTTTCATATCCATTCTGTTAGCCTGTGTCTTTTTTATAGGTGAATTAAATCCATTGATATTACAGGATATTAATGATCAGTGATTGTTCATTCCTGTTATTTTTTGGTGTGTGTGTGTGTGTGTGTGTGTGTGTGTGTGTGTGTGTGTGTATGTGTGTATGTGTGTATACTTCTCTTCCTTGGGGTTTACTGCTGTGGTGTTATCTATTGCCTGTGTTTTTGTGGGTGTATCTGACTTCCTTACCTTGGAATTTTCCTTCTAGTGCTTTCTGTAGGGCTGGGTTTGTGGATAAGTATTGTTTAAATCTGGCTTTGTCTTGGAATGTCTTGTTCACTCTGTCTATGATGATTGAAAGCTTTGCTGGGTATATTAGTCTAGGCTGGCATCCATGTTCTCTTAGTGTCTGCATTACATCTGTCCAGGTCCTTCTGGCTTTCAAAGTCTCCATTGAGAAATCAGGTTTTATTCTGATGGATTTGCCTTTATAAGTCACTTGGCCTTTTTCCTTTGCTGTTCTTAATGTTCTTTCTTTATTCTGTATGTTTAGTTGTTTAATTATTATGTGGTGAGGGGACTTTTTTTGAGGGTCTAGTCTGTTTGGTGTTCTATAGGCTTCTTGTATCTTCATAGGCATTTCCTTCTTTAAGTTGGGAAAGTTTTCTTCTATGATCTTGTTGAATATATTTTCTGTGCCTTTGAGTTGGTATTCTTCTCCTTCCTCTATCCCTATTATTCTTATGTTTGGTCTTTTCATGGTATCCCAAATTTCTTGGACATTTTGTGTTATGACTTTTTTGGCATTGGTATTTTCTTTGACTGACAAATCCATTTCCTCTATTGTATCCTCTACACCAGAGATTTTCTCTTCCATCTCTTGTATTCTGTTGGTTTCTGTGTTTCCTGTTCGTTTACTCAGATTTTCTATTTCCAGCATTCCCTCTGTTTGTGTCTTCTTCATTGTTTCTATTTCCCTTTTCAGGTCTTGGACTGTTTCTCTCACCTGTTTCATTGCTTTTTCATGGTTTTCTTTAAGGGATTTATTGTTTTCTTCTACTTTATTTGTCTTTTCCTCTACTTTTTTTTTTATAGAGTTCTTCCATTTTTTTGTTCGACTTTTTCTCATTTTCTTTATTGATTTCCTCCACTTTTTTGTTTATCTTTTCCTCAATTTCATTTTTGATTTTTTCTTTAAAGGCCTCTAGCATCTTCATGATGCTATTCTTAAGGTTGCTTTCTTCTGCTTCTTCCACTTTCTGATGTTCAGGTCTTGGTGTTGGAGGAGGGCTAGATTCTGGTGATGCTGTATTGCTCTTTATGTTGTTGTATGTACTTCTGCCTTGACGTCTACCCATCTCCTCGTGGATTCATTCTTGGTCTTATTAGGGCTCATGGTCCAATCAGAGTTGACAGATTTGGTGTTTCAGGAAGTCTCTCTTGGTCCAATGAGAGGTGGCAGATTCTACTTCTCAGAAAGCCACTCTTGGTCTAATCAGGGCTAGCAGATTCCCTGTCTCCTGTGTTTACTCTTGGTCCAATGATGGGTCTTTGTCCAATGAGAGCTCTCTCTTTCTCTGGGATGGGAGCTCTCTGGGCCAGATGGGAGTTCTCTGGGTCAGATGGAAGCTCTCTGGGCTGGATGGGAGCTCCCTGAGCCAGATGGGAGCTCTCTGGGCCAGATGGGAGCTGGGAGCTGGTCTCTATGTCTCAGGAAGTGGCGGGGGTCTCAGGCAGATGGGTGTGGGGGCAGGGTGTGTAGATTGCAGCGTCTGCTAGGGGGTCTTGGAGAAGAGGAACCTTCCTGCGGGAACTGGGGCCGAGTTGGGCGGGTCTTCCCCGGGAAAGGCTGGGGCCCAGGGATGGGACCTATGGGCAAGCCTCCCTGGGTATGACCCCAGTCACTCACCTCTGGTCCAGATGGGAGCTTTGGGCCAGATGGGAGCTGGGGGCTGGTCTCCAATTCTCAGGAAGTGGTGGGGGTCTCGGGCAGATGGGTGTGGGGGCAGGGTGTGTAGATTGCAGGGTCCACTGGGGGGTCTTGGAGAAGGGGAACCTTCCTGCGGGAGCCCTGCCCGCTGGCCGGCAACTCCCTTTTGTAATTTTCAGCCACATTCTTTGTTATGTATACTTAGCATTTTAACTATAATATACTGTGGGGATTTTCTTTTCTAGTCTGTCTATCTGCTGTTCTGTGAACTTCTTGTATTTCAATGGATGTCTTCCTTTATTTTGGGGAAATTTTTTTCTATGATCTTGAAGAGCTGGTCTATGCCATTAACTTGAGATTCTTCTCCCTTATCTATGCCTATAATTTGAATTAGATTTGGTAGTTTTGTGGTGTTCCACATTTTCTCTTTGTTCCTTTTCAGTGTTTAATTTTTTTTCATAATCCTTGCTTATTTGATCTGGAGCCTCTACTTTATCATTGAGTCCTGATATCCTATATTCTGTTTGATTCATCATATTTCTACAGCTTTCCTTTGAGTTTTCTAGTTAAGTTACTGGGGTTTTCAATTCCATCTTCATTTCTGCTTGAGTCCTCTTCAATGTTTCCAGCTCCTTATTGAATTCTGTTCTTAAGTCCTGGATTGTCTTCATTTCCATCAGCCTTGTTTGTGTTTTCTTGGGCGTCACTCAGGTATTTATTCTCCTCAAGCCCTTTCTTCTTAACCACATTAAGCTGTTTCTTTATGTGTTCTTTAAACTCCTTGAATTCTTTGATGACATTTATGATTGTTCTTTTAAATTCTGCTTGCTGGGCTTCATTTAGATAATTCTCATCAGCAAACATTTCTATAGCACTGGTAGGTTCTAGGGAGATGATACTGGCCTGATCTCCCATATTGTCATGTTTTGATATGTTCTGGGCTTGTGGGCTCTTTTTGTTCTAATTCTGTTCTGGACAGAACAGATTGGGGTGGAGGAGAGGTCGTGTGGGTACTTTGGGCCTAGAGGTTGGGGTCTTAGGTGGAATGAAGTCAGATGGTCAGAAAGGACTGAGCTGGTGTGCAAAATGTGCTTCCTGTTCCAAGCTGGAGTGTTGGGGTAGACCTGGCTTGGTGGAAAGATTGGATATGGCTTTGGAAGGTCTTATGGATTGGGGATAGGTAGGTCCTGGCTGAAGCCCAGAGCTCCTTTGCTCCTAAGCAGGGAGTCCACACCAAGCAGGTGCACTGGTTGCTGGGCAAGCCCAGGCTAGACCTTGCAGGTTGTAGACAAAGTGTGGATTGGGATTTCAGGGAGACACACCAGGCTAGGCTTTGGAGGAGGAACTGGGAAATCTGGGCACTGAGTGGATTGGTTGGAATAGCACAGAAGGGACCTGTTGGTGGTTGCAGGTAGGGTCAGTCCTGGTGGAAGACTGGAGTCTGGCTGTGGCACAGGCAGAGTGGTCAGACTAGGCCAGGGCACTGGTTGTAGTGTTGGGATTAGATCTGGAGGGTTTTGGAAGGATGCAAGAGGTCTGGGTACCAAATTCTGTGGTTGGAGTCTGCTGCACAGTTTCTTAAGATGTGAGTTACCACCATATAACTGAATGTGGTGCAGGGAGGCAGGAGTATCATTAAAATTTATCAACAGTAAAGGTTTCTAATACTGAGTTAATAGATGGAAATTAATTTCTGTCTAGGTAGAGTGAATGGACACCAGCCAGCTGATGGGTGACTCGGGGATCTGGAAATGCACTGGAGGAAACTCACACATACCTGGGATCTAGGTTGGGCACATATTATAGCTTACCTCAGCATCTCAGGGGGAAGCCTGATCAGTAAGAGATGAAGCCGATGGACTGCACTCTCTCTCCTTCCCATTGAGCATAAAAGGTAGGCCATACAAGGAAGCCTTAGGAAGTAGGTCCTGGGCCTTTGATTTTCTGGAGGCCACATCTCATAAGAAAGCTGGACACAGCCTGAGTTCTTCCTGATTTGGAATCCAAAGGCTTAAGCTTCTGTACACCTAGGAAGGGCATTGAGTGGCTAGCAAGGAGTCTGTGCAGAGCCCTGGGGCTATGGGCTCTATGGCAGAGCAACAGTATTCTCACTTGATCATTTGAGAGGAAAGTGGAGAGATGTAGTTTGAAGTTACTACTTTGCAGTGGGCTCTGCCTTTGAATGTAGTTGCTTTGGATATAGGACCGGGATGTATCATGGTTGGTTAAGTTGGGCTGTGGTTTATATGTTGAGGATTGCCCGCAGAATCCTAGGGCAGGGAACAGTGGTTTCACATGTTTCTATGGAAACAGGCTCATTTGAGTACTGCATGCTTTGTAAAACACACACACACACACACACACTCAGAGACTGAGGGCAAGAGAATGGGGATTGGGGGACAGAGGCACTCTCTTTCAGTTCACATTTTAACCACTTGAGCTGACAATAATAGCTTCTATTTGTTAAGTACTTTTTATACTGGGTCAGTTAGAACACTTTTGTTTGAAAATTGTAGAAAAGACACTTGACATTTGTTTGAGTAAATATAATCTCGTGGCTCAAATGGTGAGGCACAATATGGTTTTGGTGTATTTGGCTGGGGTCCTGGATCAATTTTTCCCACAACCCTTCCCTTCTCCTCTCTCTCAGCTACCCTCATCAGCCTCTTCTAGGGTAACTTTCTTGGTAGTCCATGGTTCTTAGGATGTCAACTCATAGATATTATATCATCCTTACAAAAGAAAAAAAGGGAATTGCTCTTCTTAAAATGGTCTGAGATAAGAGCTGATCTTCATTGTGATTGGACCAAGCTTGGCAACATGTTCTAGGATACTTGATTAAAAATAAATCAATGAAGGGGCTGGACTTTTTCTTCACATGCCTTTAATCCTAGCACTCAGGAGGCAGAGGAGACATATTTCTATAAGTTCAAGGCCATCCTGGTCTACATAGCTACAAGTTCCAGGTTAGCTAGGGATACATGGTAAGAACCTATCTCAAAATAAACAAATAAGTAAATAAAGAAATCCAATAAATCAAACCCCGATTCAGGCAATTTCACCCAAGCCCCACTTGGGAAAGATGGCAGGAAGGCCATTATAATAAAAGAGGGTCCATAATGCATAGCAGATCTCATCTGCGCCTTGTTTTGAATCACTGTATCAGATTGCCTTCCATTTTAGAGATGCTTAGGTATGGGAGACCTTGAAATAGACACACCTGCTTGGTAGTGTGTGATGGAAGGAGGCTGGAATTACATGTATGGGTCCACTTTTAGAACAAAAAATATGGAGGAAGGAAAGAATGAGAAACCAATTTAGAGGAGAAAGATATCATTGGGTGAATTGAGATGTAAAAGGGCTGAGAACCAGGGACTGACTTGGAGGTAGGTGTTTCTAGGGATTCAGAAAACACACAGTGTACAGGAGCAAAGGCACCCATGTGACATGGAAAATCAAATCTGGGAATTGACACCTTATAGTAAAAATATTTCACAAAAATGAGGAAACTATTGGTTGTGGGTTACTACGCGAGAAACAAAGTCAATAAACCAGCACAGTATGTTTGCATTACTCCAACCTTTTTTTCCAATTTATTTAAACACCTCTTCAGTGCTCCATAGGCATGAATTTATTCCATGATTCTTACGCTTACATCCATTGGGCAAATAGATGAGACATGTCACTCCATTCCCCAAATGTCTCCATTCAGCATCTCTATCCAGCTATAGAGAAACCCTTCTGAGTTCAGAGCATGAGTCTGTTTCTCCCACAGTGACTGAGCCGTACCAGGACAAAAAAACTGCTAAAGCGTTTCCTAGGGATTCAGTTTCCTTTCTTGCTGATGCTGGATTCAGCTTTATGAATGATCAGCCTCAAATTAGAATTCTGGGATTTCTTTTTCAGTCCAATGAGGCGATCTCAAAGTTATGAACAACCTGTGCTTTTCACTGTCTTGCATGAATCTCCTCGAAGACAAAACACACTAGGTCAGAGGATACAACCATCCTTGAAACGTGACTCAAAATGACCACAGGTGGGGGAGCTGGCTAGAGACACGGCTCCGAATTTAAGAGTGAACACTGTTGTTACAGAGGCCCTGAGCTCAGTTCCCAGCACTGCTGCCCTCGTCTGGCGCGCGTGTGCGTGTGTGTATGTGTGTGTGTGTGTGTGTGTGTGTGTGTGTGCGCATTTGTGTGTTCTTGGAATTTTCCTGAAAGGAAGGAATGCGTATCCCTGCACAGAAGGTCTGCCTGGAACACAGAACATGTATTGGTATGCAGCAATGTGGGAGAAGGTTTGGGTAAAAGTGGAGGTCAGGGTTGGTTCCTGGCTAAAGCCGTCAGCGATCAGAGACAAAGACACTGGAAAATGACTCTTGCACAGGAGGGGAAAGTCCCCACCTCTCTTTCCCCTTCCTGTCTCTAATCTTCTCCATGTCCCAAGTGAGCACCGTATGCTTTACTCCTGACCACTACAGTCCTTTGGAGGTTCTGTGAAGTTGAGGCATGAGCACCGTATGCTCTGCTCCTGACCGCCTCAGTCCTTTGGAGGTTCTGGAAAGTTGAGACATACAGTTGCACAGTATTGTCAAACCAGAAGTGATCAGGGACTCATGAATTTTAAACAATGCTCTGGGGGAAAAACGGTTGACTTTCAAGTTTTGCAGAAGCGAATGATCTAGAACAGAGTTAAAAATACAGTGTAAAGCTGAGTTTCAAGAATTCCCATAGAGGTTGAAAATAGCTTTGGGTGGGTGCTTCCACATCTTTTTAAATGGGAGAGGGTCAAACCTGGATTCTCAAGTGGGTTGGTGAGCCTCCTGTGAGTGATATTGTGATCTGCACAGGACATTGGGATTTAGTCTTTCATATTGACATCAGATCTCATTTTTGCATAGGCTTTCTAACTGAATTACTGAGGGGTCACAGTGAAATCTAATGTCAATCCCTGAGGAGAGCAAACTATCTGTAGATAAGAAGGGAAGAAATAAAAGAGTTACAACCTAAAGCAAAACTAAAACTTGGAGACCGACAGCAGCATTGTTTGCCATTACTAAAATGTGGAAGCCGTCAGGTGTCTGTGCATGAATGGATGGATGGATAAACAACGTGTTACATAGACATATGAAGGAATATTATTCAGCTTTAATGGGGAAGGGGATACTGAGACTTGCCGCTGTGTGCATTAGACTTGAAGACATGCACTAAGTGAAGGCAGCCACAAAAGGACCAAATTATACTCTGCCTCTGCAGGAGGTACCCAGAGGAATCACATTTATAGAAAAAAAAACATGGGATACCAGTTTCCAAGGCTGGGGTGAGAAGGATGAGTTGTTTAATAGGTAAAATGTTTCTGTAGGCAAAGATGGGAAGGTCCTAGGAGACAGATTCAGGTAGCATAGTCACACAACAGTGTGGCTATCCCTGTGCCACTGAATTGTATGCTTGAAATGGTTATAGGGTGATTTTTATGTTATGACTATTTTATAACAACAACAACAACAACAACAACAACAACAACAACAACAAAGACTCCTGAGGTTACTGTCAAAATACTGGAGTCCCATGTACTTGTTCCCAGCAGGCTATGAGCATCTGTCTAATCCCTGCTGCAGCCGAGCCTCAAGCTCCCCTCCTCAGAGAATGAGGGGCTACCTGACTTATGAAGCAAAACACGTTGTTATAATGGCCACTTAGGCACCGGCAATTAAAACCAATACCTATTACACGGTCATTTAAACGTGTGACAATTTGCTAATGCTTTTTTATCAGCTAATAGGATCAGAAAGAGGTGAATTATATTTAACTAATGTACACACTCTAACGTGAGGCTAATGACCGACAAATTGGTATATTATGAAATAGAGACATAGAGTTAGCTTGAGGGAGAGCAAGAGACTTAGACGGATGGGCTCAGACCTTTCATTAAGTTACCGGAAGAGCAGATCGCTGAACCTTCTGTCTTAGATGAGCGCACACACCCACAGTGTGATGGGTTTCTAGCTCTAAGGAAACTTCCTTGGCCTAAGGAAGGCTTCGATCACCAGCTAGGAGCTATTTGGTCAGATTCATTTCCTGGAGGGAACAGAACTCCACACCTGCCCCCTAAAATGGCTCATTCTCTTATCAGACAAGTTATAAAGGCCCCTAATAGAGCCACATGCTGACCTACTGGCTAGGGTCTTAACAGTGGCCTGACCCTGTGGGAGAGCTCTATGGAAGGTATGAACTTCCTATGCCTGACCTGCTGTTTCTGTGGTTAGGGACCCTGCTGGAATCACTTGAGGGGACATGAAGTGCCCTCTGACCACAGCAGTCACCCGTCCCCCAAGAGGTCTTGCTATTGAGTGGGGATAGTTTGGATGTGTCCTCCAGAGGTCTGTGTGCTGGAAGCTTGGCCCCCAGCGTGGCAGTATTGAGGTAGGAGCCCCTTGAAGAGGTGCGGCCCAGGTGGAGGTTCTTCAGGGGCAGAGCTCCTGTAAGAGACTAATGCTGGTCTTGTGGAGTGTGTGAGCTTCGAGCGTGGATTCCAGCTGAGCAAGGTAGGGAGATCACGACAGAGTTAGACTGTGTCATCTCCAGCCACACCGCCCTGAATACACCCAGTCTCGTCAGAATGAAATTCAGAGAGAGAGTCGACAGGCAGGGAGTTGGGGTGGAATACTGAGATTCTGAAGTGAGGCTTCCATGTGCCTGGTCCTTCCCGTACCCTGCCAAGTTTCTTTCCATTTTTCTGCCTTGTTGTCGTGCAGCCAGGGTCCCTTCAACAGGATGCTGAAATTGTCCCATTTGGACTTGCCAGGCACAAGAACCATTCTCCAAGCCTAGCTTCATCAAGTCTAGCATCAAGAGGCCAGGAAGAGCGCCTGTCTTGTAAGCTAAGGACCTGTGTCTAATCCTCTGACCTCATATGGAACGCCAGGTATGGCGGTGTGATGGCTAACCTTCATTGTCAGCTTGACGCACCTAGGAAGTTGAAACCCCAACTGAAGAATTGCCTCTATCAGATTGGCCTGTGGCCATGTCTGTGGACTCTTTTTCTTGATTGATAATAGATGTAGAAGGGCCCAGCACACTGTGGGTGACTATAACCTATAAATTGACATAAACCCTTTCCTCCCTTGATGTGATGGTTTAAATAAGAATGGCCTTTAAGGTGGCTCACGTCTTTAATCCCAGCACTCGGAAGGCAGAGCCAGGTGGATCTCTGTGAGTTTGAGGCCAGTCTGGTCTACACAGCAAGATCCCGGACAGGCACCAAAACTATACAGAGAAACCCTGTCTAGAAAATGCTTAGTCAGCATGGAGAAGGATTAGGAAGTGTGGTCTTGTTACAGTATGTATGTCATTGCTGAAGGAGGAGTGTCACAGGGGCGGTGGCGGCGGCGGCGGCAGTGGTGGTGGTGTGTATGGGTGGTGGGGGTGGGTAGTGGGGTGGGTGGGCCTTGAGGTTTCAAAGGGCCGAGCTAGGCCCAGTGTCTCTCTGCTTGCTGCTTGGGAATCAGGATGTAAAGCTCTCAGCTGCTGCTCCAGCACCATGCCTGTCTGCTTCCTACCATGATGATCATGGTAGGACCCTCTGAAACTGTAAGCAAGGCCCCAGTTAAGTGACTTCTAAGAGTTGCTATGGTCATGGTGTCTCTTCACACAACAAGAGAACAGTGACTAAGATACTCGTGATGCTTTTGGTCGGTATGTTCTGTCAGCAATAGACAGCACCGTAACAGGTGGTGTACATGTGTAATCCTCGATCTGGGGAGGCAGAGACAGAGATGATCTCTAGGATCTGTTGTTCAGCTGTCCTTACCTAACTGATAAGTGCAGGCCAGTGGGAGACCCTGACCCAAAGAAACTGGCTAACCTTCCCTCCCTCCCTCCCTCCCTCCCTCCCTCCCTCCCTTTTCTCCTCCCTCCCTCCCTCCCTCCCTTTTCTCCTCCCTCCCTCCCAATGCTTCCCCTTCATTTTCATTGAAAATGTCTTAACTTCAGGCATTTTGTTATAGCCATAGTAAATTAGGATGCGGACCAGAGAGGCTGTCCCAGGTCATACTTGAATGTGCTGTGGTGGTGGCTGCCAGGACCTGGAAGATCCCAAACTTCACTGTGAGCCAGGGAAGCCGTGGGTGAGCTGGTCTGAATTCAAGCTCTGAGTGGCCCCCTGCAGTGTCGTGACCTTAGGGGAGCCACTGAACCAGCCAGCTCAGGTTCTTTCTCTTTCCAATGCTGGGAGCCAGGGGCAGCTTTCAGGACTATTCCAGATTGAGGCAGAGGTGGTAATTACATGCTCATTCTATTACTTATAATAACATAGAGGGGTGAAAGGCATCTTTAATGAAGCAGGAGAGAGCCTCCCTGGCCAGCTAAGTGCAGCACTGGGGCCCAGGATGTGGTGTTATCTTTGTTTACAGGGCCCAGCTGGCATCCACGGGTCCACAGAAACAGCTGGAGGGGAGCCAGGAGTCTTTGCTAGATCCCTGCCTAGGCACAACACAGGCATTGTTTCTCCAAGTGCCTGCCACTGTAGTTATAGTAACATCTCCTTTATCATGAGATCAACTTTATCCATGTGGAAATCTTTCATGAGGTAGAATTTCTTATAGCTGATATCCGTCACAGCTATGTTTTATGCTCATGTAGCTCTTAACTTTCTCTACCTCTTGTTAGGTCAAACCCTTGTTTGATAAACAGGGATAACATGCCTCAGACAGAGGAGGAAACTGAGTCAAGGAAGTGGTTCCCAGTGGTGATAGCTAGTTTACTTTTGTTTCCACTTGATAGGAGGCATCAGAGGCCTCCAACATTCAGGGGCCTCTGAAGTACAGGGGCCTCTGACGTACTGGGGTCTCCAACATACAGGGGCCTCCGATGTACTGGGGTCTCCCAACATACTAGGGCCTCCAACATACTAGGGCCTCAGACATACAGTCTCTGCTCTTTTACAGGAAGGGAGAGCCGAGGGAACCATGGTCTTGTTTGCCAAGTGCATCTGATAAGCACTCACAATGGGTTGTCTGAGGAGTACCCCATCACCGAAATGTTGCATTTCGATTTCTACAACTAGGGATGGCCAAGAGTCCTGCACCTTTTCTCTTGCAGGAAACGTTGTGGGGTCACACAGTTCTCGTCTATCTTCTCACTAGCACAGGAAACAGGCCTATTAAAATGGTTCCATCATCCTGGAATTTTTACTTGGCTCCAGCTCAGCATCAGCATAGTTTAAAAATCTGGAAATTCAAGGCAGGATCAAGAGAAGGACCTGCTTGCCTTCCGTGCTTAAGTTTCCCCGGTGTTCTTCCAAAGCGAAGAGGAGACATGGGAGAGAAGGCTCCAGAGGATGGGAGGACATGGAGAGAATGGTCATCCTGGCTGTTTAGGGCTGGTGGTCACCTATGCTGCCCACGCATGTGTTTCTTGGAGGATCCCACCCCACTGGATGACAGTGTGTGTCTGGGCTGCTGTGATGAGGCAGAAGGATCCAGAGCTGGACCAAAGGACTTAGAGGTTCACGCAGAAATGTCCCATTAATGTTCTGTCACCGTGTCTATCTCTTCATGCTGCTAAAAAAGGAGAGGAACCCACACTAAGGTAATCCCCACTTCAGATTCTGCACAGGGATTTCACAGCCCCAAATCCATATGAGTTGTATACAGAGGCGAATTGAGGGCCAAAGGCCTCAGACCTATCCTAGCAGGAACCAAACCACAAATAGCTTATTGGTGAAGGATGCGGCCCTGTCTACTTCCCCTTCTTAGTGCTCGGATTTTGTCTGCTTTGAACATCTGCAGGTTTTGTACGTGCTTTCACAGCCTCTGTGAATTAATAGGTGCATCAGTCCTGCTGTGTCTGAGATACACTGTTTCCCTGGAGTCATCCATCCTCTCTGGCTCCTACAAGCTTTCTGCCTCCTCTTCTGCATAGATCCCTGAGCTCCGAGGTGAGGGGTTTAATGAAGACATCCCATTTAGGAATGAGTGCTCCGAAGTCGCTCACTGCCTTTAAATTGTCCAAGTGTGGGTCTCTGTTAATTCCTATCTACTCCAAGAAGAAGTGTCTCTGATGAAGGTTGAGTGAGGTAGTGATCTATGGTATAGCAATGTGTCATTAGGAGTCATCTTATTTAGCAAATTAATACTACCAGCTTTTCCCCTAGGCCCATGAGCTATTTGTCTTAGGTTCTTGCCACTTGACCAATGTCAGGTATGGGTTCCATCTCATGGAATGAGCCCCTAATCCAATAAACAAGTGGTTGGTTACCCCCATAACATTTGTGCTACTCTTAGAACAGTGTATCTCGCATGCAGGTCCCTGTTATAGGTTGTAGGGCTTGTAGCTGGGTAATATTGGTGATTGCTCTTCTCCTCTGGTAGTGTGCAGAGCACCTTCCAGTACCAAAGATGCTAGTCAGTAGGGGTGAAGCTTCTAGCTGGGCACGAGCTTATTTCTCTGTATCTGATGACATAAGGAACTGGTGTCTTCATCAGTAAGGCATTACCATCAGGTTGTGGAAGTAACTACTAGCCTTGGCAATAGTCTATGATGTATAGGGGTCAATGGGACCCTTTCGGCTCAACAAGAGATAGCCCATTCCTGGCCATAGATGTTTAGTTGGGGCACTCTCTCCCCCATCATATGATGATGCCTCTTAGATTCCTTTCACATACGTATATATTGTGGGAAGCTTCTATAGTAGTAGGTTTCCATATAGTTTTTCAAAAGACATTTAGCATTCACTGTCCCTCCCCATATTCCTGCCCTCACATCCCCCTCCTGACTGAATTCCTCTATTCTAGTTTCTTCTTTATCTCTTTATAACACTACATGCTATTTCCCCTTCCTTGGAGAAGCCCTTCCTCCCCTGGTGTCTTGCTAGCCACCTAACCTCTGTGATTATTTGGATTGTAGCACACATATCAAGAGCTTAAAAGGTAACACCTACATGTAAGAGAACACATTCAATGTTTGTCTTTTTGAGTCTGGGTTACCTCACTCAGGATCATTGTTTCTAGCTCTATCCATTTTCCTGCAAATTTCATGTTTCTTAACAGCTGAATATATTCCATTGTGTAAATGTACCATATTTTTGTTATCCATTAATCAGTTGATGGACATCTGCGCTGTCTCCAGTTCTTGCTTATTATGAATAGAGCAGCAATGAACACAGATAAGCAAGTATCTTTTAGTGAGATGTAGAGTCCTTTGGGTATATGCACAGGAGTGGTATAAATGGATCTTGAGGTAGATCTACTCCCAGCTTCCCAAGGAACTGCCACACTAATTTCCACAGTGGCTGTACAAGTGTGCAATCCCACCAGCAACCCCACACATCCTTGCCAGCATGAGCTGTCCTTTTTTTTTGGATTTGTTTTTATTGAACTTGACTGGAGTAAGATGAAATTTCAAAGAAGTTTTAATTTGCATTTTCCTGATAGCCATGGATATTGAATATTTCTTTGTTTCTCAATCATTTGTTTTTCATCTTTTGAGAATTGTTTATTTAGCTCTACATCCCATTTTTAGTTGGACTATGTTTTCCTGATGTTATTTTAGTTTGATATATATTTCAGATAATAACCCTTTCTCAGCTGTATAATTGCTAAGGATTTTTTCCCATTATGCAGGCTGCCATCTTGATGATGTCCTTTGCTTTGCAGTTTCGTTAAGTTCCATGGATTAATTATTGATTTTAGTGCCTATGGTATAGTGTTCTGTTCAGAAAGTCCTTCCTGTGCCAGAGTTCAATCCTATTCCCCACTTTTCTTCTATCAGATTCAGTGTGTGTGGCCTTATGTTGAGATCCTCGATCCATGTGGAGTTGAGTTTTGTTCATGGTGATAAATATTTGCATTCTTCTACATGTGGACAGTCAGTTTGACCAGCGCCAATTTGTTGAAGATGTTTTTCCTACAGTTTGTATTTCTGGTTTTGTGAAATATCAGGTATCTGTAAGTGTGTAGACTAATGTCTGGGTCTTCAATTTGATTCCACTGATCAACGTGTCTGTTTTAATGCCAACACCATGCTGTTTTTATTACTATATCTCGGAAGTACATCTTGAAATCGGGAATAGTGATATCTCCAGCGGTTCTTTTTATTGTTCACGGTTGTTTAAGCTATCCTGGTTTTTATTGTATTTTTGTTTTTGTTTTTTATTTTCAAGATAGGGTTTCTTTGTGTAGTCCTGGCTGTCCCGGGATTTGCTCTATAGACCAGGCTGGCCTCAAATTCACAGAGGTCCACTTTCCTTTGCCTCTCAAGTGCTGAGAATAAAGATATGCATCACCACTGCCCTTATTGTGTCTCCACATGAAGTTGGAGATTTTTTTTTTCAATTTCTGTGAAGAATTGTGTTGGCGCTTGTGTGCAGTTTGCATTGAATCTGTAGATTGCTTTAGGTAGGATGGCCATTGTTACAGCCTTGATCCTTCTGATGCATGAGCAGAGGAGATCTTTCCATCTCTTGATATTTTCTTCAACGCCCTATAGTTTTATTACACAAGTCTTTCACTTGCTTGGCTAGAGTTATCTCAAATTTTTTTGAGGCTATTTTGAAAGGTACTGTTTCCCTGATTTCTTTCTTACTTGCTTGTCATCTGTATATAGGAATGGTACTGATTTTTTTTTTTTGTGTGTGTGTGTTAAGTTTGAATCCTGCTACTTTATTGAAATTGTTTATTGAAGCTGTCAAAGTTTCCTAGTGCAGTCTTTAGGGTCTTTTGTGTTTAAAATCATATTATAGGTAAATAAGGATACTTTGATTTATTCATTTGTGTCCCCTTGACTCCTTCAGTTGTCTTATTGCTCTAGACAAGACTTCAGGCACTATATTGAATAGATATGGAGAGAGTGGACATTACTGTCTTGTTCCTAATTTTAGCGGAGTTGCTTTGAGTTTCTCTTTATTTAGGATGATGTTACCCATGGGCTTTCTGTAAACTGCCTTTATTACATCAAGGTATGTCCCTTTGATCCCTAGTCTCTCCAGGACTTTTATTATGAAGGGATATTAAATTTTGTCAAAGACCTTTTCTGCATGTAATGAGATGATTATGTCTTTCAATCTGTTTATATTATGGATTATGTTTATGATTTATG
>CABHPP010142512.1:21405-49481 GCA_902168425.1 Peromyscus attwateri | reverse complement strand
CTTAATGTTTTCCTTTATAAGAGTTGCCGTGGTCATGGTGTCTCTTCACAGCAATAGGAATTCTAACTAAGACAGTGAGGTTCAGATGTTCAAGGTCATACTTGTTTGCAGTGACTTCAAGAGTTCAAGGTCAGCCTGAGATACAGGAAACCCCGTCTTAAAAAAAAGAAGTCTTCTATGTGGTTTTTATTTCAGTTCAATGATTTAAAACAAACACACAATCCAATTGGAAGCTTAATACTGTGACATAGACTCAGTGAAAGAAGCCAGTCTTGACAGGACTCTAAACACGCCGGCTGTGTGGAGAAACCCTGGCTCCTCAAGCTGGTCAGTGCAATGCCATTCTAGTCAGTAGTTTCTGCTGGCCAGTGTTGGGGCCTTCTTAAAGAATTTTCCAAGGTAAGCCCACAGGAATGCCACGTATGTGAGGAGCTCTCCCAGCCTCAGTTTCCATTCATTACTGGCTTTCCATTCATTACTATTTCCCACCTAACTCCAGGAATCTAGTGAGAGTAGCATATTTTTCAAGTCAGTTTGAAATTCTTCCAACTTCACGAAGTCTCCAAAGCAACTGGACAGATTTGTATGGGACAAAATAGAATTCTGAAAGCAGAGTGAAGCTGTTGTGGATCAGTCAGAAAGCCACCAGATGTTGCTGTTATATAGAATATAAAATGCTTTTCTCTAAACGTGCATGTGATTAAATGTTAGGGAACTACTCTATCATTATAGTAATGGGGATTCTTTTTTCTTACAAAGTTACAGTTTTCCTACCCAAAGTCTCTTTGACTAAATGAATTTCGTATGTGTAATCAAAACATGTGTGTCATTGGACTTCAAGTTAATTTGAGCAATTTTTGTTAAAAGAAACCCTTGTAGTAAAACACTCTTTGAAAACAATTTCATAAAAGGGACATTTAAAAGTTATTATTCTAAATGTAACCATGCCCCTTCCCTTTTTCTTTTATGTGAAATGGTTGTCCTTAGATGCAGCATATGTCTGTATCAGTGAAGGAATTAAATTTTGGTTCTTGAATGATGGCTAGGCTTTATATTACTGGGCAGGCAAATTCCAAAACTTCCTAAAAGTAAGACATTTTTTTCCTAAAAATATAGAGAGTGAGAAATTGGAAATAACTTCAATTATGCTCCTTCTTCTTCATTTATAAGTGTTTATTGAGCACCTACCTTGTGTTAACTTCGTTCTCAATACAGGGGGTCTCAGCAGCTGGATGTGTCCACATTTCTATAACCCATGTTATACCAAAGAACAAAATACCATGTGGTCCTAAGTGACATGGCACATAAATTTACCAACAAAAAATATATTCACAATATAGAAGTGAAAAAGACATGTTACAAAGAAGGTTGTAGCATGAAAAAATTTTATTGATGATGTAGATAGTGATGTAAGAACTAACAATTATTGAAGGTTTACCCCAAGTAGGCATTATTCTCTATACTTCATATAAAGTATTTCATTTTATCCTCATTACAGCTCTGTACAGTTTGGGGTTCATTTCATTGTAACCCTGTTTTAGAGACCATAGAGTGGAAATTAAGGTACTGGAAGATTATTATGCTTAAAGTCACATAACTTCTAAGTAAAGGAACTCGAGTTTAAATTCAGGCAGTTTGGCTCTGGAGCTGTGTGCTTGACTGATGTGCTGTTCTGAAACGTGAGTAGGATTAAAACACAAACCTCCCTGGAGAGCTGGGCAACATCTGCCTTCCACAGCCCTCCACCCAGCTGCCACTAATGAACACTTTGTGCAGAAGAATTATATAAAAAAAAAAAACAGCTAATGAATTCATATTAGTACATTGCTAGTAGTTAAACAGTATATCCACTAACCGCCTTTTTCTCTTCTGAAATCCAACCCAACACCCCACATTTCATTAATTTTCACGTCTCTGTGCACATTCCTCAGTATTGTCACTAGTGACCCTGACTTTCATGAAGAGCGTTATTTGTAGAATGTCTGTTAACTTGAGTTTACTTGACGTCTCATCATGACAGGACACAGGCTTTCCTGCATTTGAGCAGTGACGGCACTAAGAGATGCACCTGTATCTCATCAGGAGGAGCTCTGTGCCTATGTACCCTTACTACAGACGTTAACTTAGACCTTCTGACTAACATGCTCTCTGTTTGGGTTTTCCCACAGCAAACTTACTTATTTTCACTTCGTAAATCTTCTACTGAGGATCTTACAGAGATAATTTGAGACAAGAAGTATATCCAAACTTTACCCACCACCTTCAGCATCCATCCGTTGGTCGATCTTGCTCTATAGTAGTCTAATGATGACTTTCCTAGACATCTTTGTTTCTTCTATATTTGCTCATTTTTATCTTTTTTTAAGGAGTCCCTTCTTCCCTGTTTATTTCCTTAATTATCTATTACAGCAGTGTAGATTCGCACTTATCTCCATGTTCTAATTGAATAGCAGGTTAGTGTGATCAGCTTGGCAGAATTTAAATTGATACCTGAATTCTCATCTTATAAATTCTAGCCTCGCTTTTTAGATAATCAAATCATGGCTGTCATGAAAATCATGTTTTCTTCAAAAAATTAATTTTTATTATCTGGATTTTGTTATCTACCATTTATTTACTTATTCAATGCTAACATCCACACAAAATTAAGCCGTATCTCTGTAAGAAGTGAGCTTACTAACTGAAGTGCAGCATTTATCCACAATTCTTTTGTTATCGCCCTCACAGCTCTGGTAAGAATGCTGTCAAATAGCAGAAACAGGTCTTCCCTCCGCATTCAGTGTTCTTATTCTTCAACAACAGAGCTGAACTGTTGCTGTTGGCCGTCTGTGTTGATTAGTTTCTCGTTGCTCTGACAGAGCAGCTGATGGAACTTATGAGGTTTATTTTGGCTCAGGTTTCAGAGGGTTTCAGTCTATCATGGAGAAAAAGGCACAAAAAGTTTGTGGCAGCAGGCATGTATGGCGAAGGCTACCCATAACACAGTGTCCAGAAAGCAGAGAGAGTGTCCAGAAACAGGGTCCCAGATTTAACCTTCAAAGGCATGCCCCTAGCCACCCACATTCACCAGCTAGATCCCACTACACAAGAGCTGTGTAGTTCCCCCAAACAGCACCAATGTCTGTAGACCAAATATTCAGAACATGAGGCTGGGAGGGACATTTCCAATTCAAGCCTTCTATGTTGGGTTCTCATCATTTTCTGGATGCTTTTTTGTTACAAACTTACATGTAGAAAGCTTTACCCTTAGAGGTGTGCGATCCTGTGGGTTTGACAGATGAGCAATTACGACTCAGTCATAGAGTTATGTGACAGAGCAGTCTGTCAGGGACTGTAACACATTCCACCTGCTACCCCCTTGAGTCAGCCCTCACCCATTCACTTCTCATGGCAATCACTTTCATTTCTCATCTTTACAGTGCTGCTGTTTTCAGATTGTCGTGTGAATGGAATCATGCATCGTGTGGCCTTTAGGAACTGCCTTTTTTTTCAATTAGGAAAATGGATCTATGATTCATTCATCTTGTGGATCATTAGTTCCTCCTTTATTTCTGAGTGATGTTCTGGTGTACAGTCTGCCAGTAGTATTCTGTTGAAGGGCATCTGGGTTATATATAGGTTTTTGTCAAATATAAATAAAAATATCAAAGCCATTAGCACTCTCTATGAACTTAAGGTTTCATTTCTTCTTGGCAAATACCCAGGAATAAGGTTGCTTGGTCATGGAATAAGATTTTGTTTAAGTAAGTGACAAATTGCCACTGCTTTCCATAATGACTAAACCACTCTCTATTGCAACAGGAATAATCTGTTATGTATCCCTCTAAGAGGAAATTATACAGCCACAACAATTTTGTAGATGAATATTCATAGGCAGACGTTTACAAATTTTAAAAGCAAGTTATGAAACATTACAATACAAAAGACTGAACATGGCTGGCACATTTTCATTGAATATGAAATAATGTTTTCTTCGAAAACCATGATTTTTTATTATAATGTTATATTAAAAGGCCACATGCTATTTATTTGACTCATCCTTTGCTACTGAATGATCACATTATTTCTAGCTTTTTAGTGATATGAATAATATTTTATATGTTAGTTCTTATACACATTTGTGGGTTTTGTCTTTATTATTGTTGTTGTTCTGTGTGTGTGTGTTCATTGAGTTGGTTCTGTCCTTCCACCTTTCTGTGGTTCTGAGAATCCAAGTCAAGTCATTGGACTTGCATTTTCAGCTGGCAAGTGCCTTTACTGCTGAGCCATCCTGCCAGCCTCTAAATATATTTTCTTAGACATGTGGTTACTGGCTCAAGGTGAAAACACTGTGAACATTCTCAAGACACATTTTCCAAAGGATCCCTAGAATTTTCCAACACCAACATGCCACAGAACTTTCCTTGTTATGGCTTCATACTGAAATGTCCCCATAGGCTCATGTTCTGATTGCTCGCCCCCAGATAATGGTGCTGTCCTTGGGAGGTCATGGAGTCCTTTGAAGTAGATCACTGGGGATGGGCATTTGAAGGTCATACCCAGCCTGACTTCCTGTAGTAACCATTCTGCTTTCTAATGTGTGAGGGATCTGTGCCACAGGCTTGCTCCAACATGAATCCCACCACGCCTTCCCCACCAATGCAGACTGAAAGCCCCTGAAATCATAGGGTAAAATTAACTATTCCTCCATCAAATTGTGTCTGTCAGCTACTGTAATCACAGCAGAAAAAAAGCAACTGATCCAGTTCCGATGTTTTGTTTGACTTTAATTCCTAGCCTCAAATCTCCCTACGAATTAGTCAGTCCTTGCTCTGGTCTGACCATTTGTGTCACCCCAAAATTCAAACCTTGAAGCCCAGGCACTAATGTGCTGGTATTGGGAGGTAGAGCTTCTGAACAGGATTATAGTCTTTGTAATTACACCCCAGAGACTCCCTAGTGCTTCTAACAAAAGACTATGTAACAAGCAGGCACCATCTACAAACCAGGAAGCCAGGAAATGGGCCCTCACCAGACATGCTGTCTACCAGCTCCTCAAGCCTCCAGAGGCTAGAACTGTGAGAAATCACTTTCTGGGTATAGGCTGATGGTGTTTTCCTAAGGCACCCCCACCAGGACAAAATGGCCCCCTTTTCCTTTCCTGTGCAGATCCCCTGGGAACAGGGCCTTCCTGCACCATCTGTGTGGCCTGAAGATAAAGGGAAGACTCTCACCCTGGAGTGGAGTTCCCATACAGTAAGCAGACGTGCTCAAGTTGATCCTCCAGTTCCTGTTTGTGGGAGCTGTTCCACATCTGTTGAGTGTCAACATGTCACTCTTTCACCCTGTTCACTTTTTCGGTCACTTTTTATTACTTAAAGATGTTTTGAAGAGTCAGAAATGGAGCCTACTCTGCAATTTTTGGATGCTGTACTGAGCCAATAGACATGTGGTTCACTTCCATCTAATCTGAAAGTTTTCAAGTATCACATTTAAAATCATTAGGAAGTTGTGAAGTCCCAGACTAGCAAGATGGCTCAGTGGGTGGAAGCGTTTACTGTGGAGCCCTGACAACCTGAGTTCAATCCCAAGATCCCACTGTGGAAGGAAGAAAATGACTCCTGAAGGCTGACTTCTGACCTCCACACATCTGTATCATGTGTATACCCACACTCACACACAATCAGAATAAATAATTGAAAGGGAGAAAAAGAAAGGTATGACACTAACAGTGTAGAGAATCTCCACTGGCATCACAGATAGATCCTTCCAGAAAGTTTCACATGAACAGCAGAACTCTATGCATTCACATTCTAATGATAAAAGGTTGGACAGCCTTCTGTTCACATTATTTTACTAGAAAGAATAAAAAATAAGCAAAGACTTACCTTGAATTTTTCCACGAAACACACATTCCTCACCTTTGAATACTAACAGTCATTCTTTTCTTAATATCTTTATTATTTCCGTGTGTGTGTGTGTGTGTGTGTGTGTGTGTGTGTGTGTGTGTGTGTGTGTGTGTCTTTGTCTGTGTTTCTGTGTGTATGGATAGATATGGGAATATTGGTGCTGATGCCTGAGGAAGTCAAAGACTTCAGATTTCCCTAAAGCTAGAGTTACAGGTGGTTGTGAACAGCCCAACATGGGTGCTGGGAACAAAACTCAGGTCCTGTGCAGGAGCAAGATACGTTCTTAGCCACTGAGCCATCTCTCCAGGCCCTGAAGGTTATTCTAAGGCAAGCAATGTGCACAGCCTGTTAGAAACCAAAGCATGCCCTCATAAGAACATGACAAAATACTCTTCAATATGAAGTAGAGGTATAGTCAAAAGAAACACTCCCTGAAATCTAGACAGGAACCAAACACTAACAGTAATTTAGAGAATCCTGTGCTTTTCTGTGAGAAATCTTGGAATTACTATCCTAGAAAAATGATAAGGGGGAGAAATCTTAGTTTATAATCAGCAAATGTCCTGTATAATATGTTTGAAATACACACAGACTGAACTTACAGAACCTAGAAAGCTAGAGAAACATAAATGATCAACTATTGTTCACGCAGAGACATGGCAGTGAACTTGACAATGAATAGGGAAATTCTCAAATTGACAACTCCTCCAAATTTAAAAAGGCTTTGGAAAAGAGATTTGCATTCCTGGGAGACACAAAATGTGGTCAGAAATGGAGAGAGCAAGCAGGAAGGGCCATGGAAGCTTCCTCCTTGCTGACTAGCTGGCATACCTCAGGAGTGTGCCATGCAGGCTGCTGGGGGAGAATTGTCATCCAAAGTCTTAAAACTGTGGACCCTATGTGCTACACTACCAACCAGCCAGGCGAGGAGTGCCCACTGATGTAACCAATCACTTTCTGGTTGGATCTGAGGTCTGCCTCATGGGAGGGACTCCACACCTAGTCCTGCAAAACCTGATCAAAAGTGAGCAGCTGGGGACGTCGGTGTGCGTGGTGGGAAGCTTGTTGTTGTTTCACTGAATGGACCAAGGAGCCCATCAGATTTCCTCTGGAATTACTATGTTTATGTGCATAGATTACTGCTGACATCAGAGAAGCTCCCTTTACAATAGGTGATGCTAACTGCGGGGACTGGTAGTCCAAGTGGTGACAGGGAACTACGGAATACTCAGCCCTAAGTGAGATATCAACATCATCCCTGCCAAGGCCCGGAGGACATCTTGGAAGAGGGGACAGAAAGAATGGAGGGAGGAACAGGGTGAGGAGGAATGCTGTCTTTCTTCAAAGCACAGCAACACCCTTGCCTTCTTTTTTTTTTTTTTCTAAACAACCCAAATATCTTTATTTTTTTAAACGATTTATTTCACCCTTGCATTCTTGACCTCACAGCAGTTTTACTCACTGGCAGGAGACTGGACAAGATTAGGCCTGACAGCGTGTTGCCATGGGGGGGGAGGAGGAAGGGCTTACAGAATCCATAGACAGTTCATGGGTCACTGGGGGAGGCAGAGACATTTTCTGTCCCCACTGTTCGGGAGCCCATGTCCTGTTAATAATCCCTCCAGACTTTATAAGAAACCTAATGAAACATGGTCACAGGAAAGAAAGGAAAGAAGGACAGGGAGAGGGGAGAAGGGAGGAAGGGAGGGAGAGAAGAAGGGATGAGACATGAAAACAGAAAGGAGACTAGCTCAGAAAAGAAAAGGGATCAAGGGGGGTCAGGAGGGGACGAGAGGGAAATAGGGAGCGAATATGAGAAAAAATATATCATATACGTGTGTAAAAGGCTACCGTGAAACCCAGCATTATATATAATTAATATATCTGAGTAAAAACCTTAAAAAGTAAATGAGTAAGAACGAACAGGCTTCTTTGGCTTTTTTCTAAAGCGTCTCCAGACTCACAGAAGAAGAAATATTCACAGACAGACTAAATCCAGAGCTCACAAAGGTATGTCATGTCGTTTTCGATGTCTGTGACCAATTCTGTCCATGCGTCTATTAAAGCCCTTAATTTTTACTAAGTATATTTGTATCTGTGTGGCTCTTACTGCCATCTTTAGCTCTTAACAAGGCCCCCACACGGTAAGAACTCAACAAATTTCTTTTGAATTGATGGATAAATAATACTATACCTCAATTTTTTACTTATTTATTTAAGATGCTAGAAAACTTTTTTATGTAAATTTAACTTTTAGAGCACTGTCCCTACACATAACAAAGGACCCTGATTTCCCGTAGCAGAGGACAGGCAAGTAGATGCTGCCTCTTATCTTCAGAGACAGGGAAGGGATCCATCTGTTGGTAATTACAAGAAAACACTCAGCATTCCACTAGATTCCACTTCATACTTATTTTTAGCGGTAAAGTTAGGTTTGTCCTGTCGATGTTTGTTCCCGGGGTTAGGTCTCGTCTGTGTGTGCCTTGTTCTGCTTTCTCAGCTTTGTTTTTGCAGCCCTAGGGACTAAACTCTCCTAAACATGCTAGGAAACCATTCTCCCACCGGGCTGTGTCTCAGCCTTGCTGAACTCCGGAGAGGAGAAAGGCCAGCCATGCCTGTCCACAGCTACACTACAACCCTACTCCGACCCCAAGCCCAAGTGGTTTTAACTGACCTCATTCCCTAATGTCCTCGGAAGCCCATTTTTCATAATAGTAATATTTAGCATGATTTGCAGTAGGAAAACAGGAAGAGAATGAAATAAGAGAACAGAAATGTGGATGCCATGATCAGCTCAGATCCCGCAAGCCTAAGAAATGGCCTGCCGTCGCTTAGATGACGGGGTGACTTTAGTTTCCCTTATCTGTCTGTGCTCTTTATGTTGACTGTGGTATGTGTTCACATTCTGATGCACCATCTTCAGAGATCCCAAGTGTGTATAGAGGGAGTTCTGTTTTCCAACTGCTTTCCTGATGCTTAAAATGTTTGGAGGAGCTGGACCTTTGAAACAAAGGAAGAGAGAGAGAAGGACTGCAGATCAGTACAGAGAAACAGAGACACAGCTAATCTCCCTAAACCGTTATGTTAGAGGATAAATTACAGGTGACTCCCACCATAAACACAGCTGCACTATCTCCCTGCCTGACATTAAAGACAAACACTCTTCCCTCGGGGTCTCAAGAAAAGCAACAGGAGTCTGCCTTTGTGGGGAGCAAATTAAAACAGTCCTGCTGGCATCCCCAAAACGCTGTGTGTTTGAAGATGTGGGCAAACAGACTCCACCTTCCCACCCCCCTCCCCACCTTTGAGATGAGTGGAGTATTTCCTTTAAGCAGCAACTTCTAGATGAAAGGCGAGTCTTTCCAGCTGCAAGGGGAGCCTGTGTGTGGACTCCAAACACAGGCACAGAATGTCAACAACCCAACACTGAAACATAACAGGAGGTGCCTTGTTGTCCATGCTGTGGAGATGTAATTATCAGTGGCCCACAGGCACATCACCAGGCCCCATACCCTGAGAAACCTGGCTGAGATTGTGAGAGGAGGCAATAGGCAAAGTCAGTTACTGAAGAACTCAGACACTTCCCACACCAGTGAGGTTGTTCAAAGCAACTAAGGGGAATTCTCATAAAAATAAAGAGAAAAGATTTTGTACTTTTGTTTGTGGATTGTGTATGTCTGTGTATATATGGTCCTCTGTGTGTATGTGTGCATGAATGCACGCATACATAAATGTGGAGACCAGAGGTTGACATGGGGCATCTTCCTCAATTCGCCTCCACCTTAGTTTTTGAGGCAGGGGCTCTCACTGAACCTGGAGCTCACTGATTCAGCTAGACTGGCTGGCCAGGAAGCCCTAAGAATCCTCCTGTCTCGACTTCCATGTCCTAGAATTGCAGGTGTGCATTGCTGCCCCCAACTTTTCATACAGGAGCTAAGAATCAAACTCGGGTCCTCATGATTTACCAGCTGAGCCATGTCCCCAGCCCCTGTACTTCTTCTTTAATAGCAAAACTAAGTCGTGGGATTTATGAGACTGATCAATGGGTAAAGGTGATCTTGCTACATACCTGACTTCAATCCCTAGAACCCGTATAAAGATAGGAGAGAATAAATTTCATGAAGTTGTCCTCTGGCTTCCACATGTGCCATTGCCTGTGTGCACTCCCCATAATAATAAAATAAAAAATAATGTTTCTAGTGATTCGTGTACATCCCATTTAAAATATATGAAGTGATTCTTTCCCCCTAATTATTATTATGTGTACACATACATATAAATAAATACATCCTGCTGAATCCATTTAGTGTCGCTTGTCTGTGTATGTTTTTAGCTATGACCGTCTGGTATTGGATAACTGATTAAAGGAGCCTATCCTTGGGGAAGACCAATTTTCCCCTTCTCTGCAGTCATTAACTGCCTATGGCTCTTCATCTAGGGGTAAGATTTCTCCCATGCACGTCATCTCAACTGGTGGTGTCATGGTTCAGGTCTTGCCTAGGCCACCTTATTGTTGAGATTCCATAGGTACAGCTTCTCTGTCAGACAGAAAAGACACAGTCTTGCCGCAGATGTCCTGTCCCTCTGATTTACAGTCTTTCTGTTCCCTCTCCCACTGTGTTACCTGAGCCTGAAGTGTAAGGATAATTGTATTATATCATCTGGAGCTGGGCGCCCCACGGTAAGTTGTTCTCCACATTGTGACCGGTTTTGTCTTTCTGTGATGGTCTCTGTCTTCTGGGGTTGGGGGAGCATTTTTGATGAGGGGGGAGAGCCACACTTACCTGTTGGTATAAGTATTTAGAATGCAGTTAGAAATTACACTGATTTAGAGAAGTGACAGTGGTAGACCCTTCTCTGGGTCCCATGGCCTCATCCGCCACAGCAGTTGGCTAGGTGTGCAGTACCAGGCATAAACTCCCTTCTCTTGAGCAAATCTGAAGTCCACTTAAACAACTGGTGGTAACCCCAAGATTGTAGCTAGAGTTTTTCTCTCCAGGTTCCACCAAGCCCCAGCAGTACCGTAGCCCACTTATAAATAGACATACGGACGCTTATATTATTATTTAAACTGCTCAGCCATTAGCTCAGGCCTACCATTGTCTAGCTCTTACTCTTATACTCAGCCCATTTCTGTTCATCTATATGTCGCCACGTGTTCCATGGCTTTAACTGCTGCCTTTACATGCTGCTCCCTGGACGGCGGGCTGGCATCTCCTCCAGACTTCCACCTCCCAGCCTCTCCTCTCTGTTTGTCCCGCCTATCCCATACTTCCTGCCTGGCTACCGGCCAATCAGCGTTTTATTTATTCATAACATACAGGACATCCCACAGCACAACACAGAGGTGCCACGATTGTACTTTGGGGATATCTTGCCACATGTACCATTCTTTTGCTTCATATGCGTCACAATGTACCATTGTGAGGTCTAGTCTGTCTTTTTTTATTCTTCTCTCATACATTACATCCTGACCACAGTTTCTCCTCTCTCTACTCCCCCTAGTCCCTCCCCCTACTCTTCCTTTCCCCCAAGGCCACTCTTCCTCTGTTTCCCTTCATAAAAGAGCAGGCCTCACAGGGATATCAACCGAACACAGCACTTAGTTACACTAAGGCTCAGCATAAACCCTCATATGAAAGTTGGACAAGACAACTCAGTAGGAGGAAAAGGATCCCAAGAGCAGGCAGGAGAGTCAGAGATACCCCACCACTCCCACTGTTGGGAACACCAAACTACACAACCATAACGTCTATGCAGAGGACCTAGCTCAGACCTATACAGGGTCTGTGTTTGTCATTTCAGTCCCTGTGAGCCCCTATGAGCCCTGCTTAGTTGATTCTGTGTGTCATATTCTTGTGTTGTCCTCCACCTCTCTGGCTCATACAATCCTTCCTCCCCTCTTCTTCGGGGTTCCCCTGGCTCTGCCTAATGTTTGACTGTGAGTCTCTGCATCTGTTCCCATCAGTTGCTGGATGATACCTCTCTGACTTAATACCATGACAACTAGGTGTTTGATTATTGAGAGAAGTCACTGAAAAATAGCAAGTTTTTTTTAATCATTAGAGCATAAAGGAACAGTAAAAAGCAATTTTTAAGCCATTAACAACTAAATATTGTTTGTGAGTTTACCTACTAAGTAGGAAGATGTTAGCTTTAGAAAAAAGGCAAGGCCTGGTTTTACAGTTGAAACTTTTAGAGGCCCAGTCAGAATTTGTATTTTCATAAGTCAACGAGAAAAATAATGTGGTTACAACTCCTTTATTTTTTTTTATAGCTTGTTATGGATGACTAACAAAGCCCATAAAGGTCTTTATAGGTTTTTGTCTTTTAGTAGAGGAAAAACAAACAAAAACCAAACGCCTGGAGTGTGTAAGATCAGGGACATTTACTTATTTACTTACTTGCTTTAAGCCATTGTGGCAGGGTCTGAGAGCCTGTTAGGAGGCTTCCATTTAGTTTTTATTAACTGACTGAGGCTGACAGAAAATTGAGCTTTGGTTTTCTTAAGAGACTCACGTAATTTATCTTCCCTTTAAAAGCCTCTAATTTGAATCATCAGCAAGCAATGTGTCCATCTTTTGCATCTAAAGGTGAGAGCAGTCTTTTCAGCTATGGATGGCCCAGCCAGACAGCCTGGGGAGGAGCTGGTGGAGTCCCATTTGCTGCTGCAGCGTCAGGTCACAGGACTGCTGAATTGTCTGATGAAGACAGGACTGAGGTTGGTTATTTTTGCTCTTCTGGGGAGCCAGCCACCACCCAGTTCCCAAATAAATCACACATGGAGGCTTATTCTTAATTACAAATGCCTGGCCTTAGCTTGGCTTGTTTCTATCTTAAATTATCCCATCACCCTTATGCCTTGGAGCTTTTCCCATTCTTTTACTTCAGTAAATCTTACTCTTACTCTGTGGCTTGCCGTGTAGCTGGGTGGCTAGACCCTGATGTCCTCTTCCTTCTCTGGCTACTTCTTTTTCTCCCAGATTTCTCCTTCTATTTATTCTCTCTGCCTGCCAGCCCCGCCTATCCTTTCTCCTGCCTTGCTGTTGGCTGTTCAGTTCTTTATTAGACCATCGGGTGTTTTAGACAGGCACAGTAACACAGCTTCACAGAGTTAATCAAATGCAACATAAAGGAATGTAACACACCTTAAAATAATATTCTACATCACAGGACCTGGGACAAGGAGGCCCTACAGGAATTGTACATGCATGGTGTGCCCAGAAGTGAACATTTTCAAGTTTGTTTTAATAATGTCTTGGTTCCACCCTCTTTAAGTAACATTCTGTTTTGTTTTGTTTTGTTTTTCAAGACAGGGTTTCTCTGTGTAGCTTTGGTGCCTGTCCTGGATCTCGCTCTATAGACCAGGCTGGTCTCAAACTCAAAGAGATCCACCTGGCTCTGACTCCTGAGTGCTGGGATTAAAGGTGTGCGCCACCACTGCCCAGCTAAGTAACATTCTTAACTGCTGTGTGTGCACATGACACATAAGAGACAGTAAAAACAGATAGAGAAGGCACTGCATGGATGTACTTTAGGGAAAATCACGCTCGTTCCTTGTGGTGGAAGTTGAAGGAGAATCACTGGACTTGATAGGGAGAAATAAGGCAATGGAAGTTAGCATTCAAGGGGAGCTTTCAAGGCACAGAACCCCATCTCCTGGGATGGACTTGCAGGTTCGACCGATCTGACATGCCCAAGTTGCCCTTTTCCTGGGGACCTCTCTGCAACCTTAGGCAGGTGAGGTGGGAGGTTTTGGGCAATTTCCAGGCTCCTGTCACTTTGGGCTACTGAGATGCCCAGAATCCACATCCCAACAAGGGGTCTTCCCTACGAGCGCCTGTGAGTTCAGGCCTTCCTTCTCTCACATAGTGTACTCCAGAAGCTTCACTAAGGCATTAAAGGCTCCTCATGTGATTTCACATGTTCTTCATATGGTCTCGCATGGTCTTACATGTTCCTCACATGTTCTTCACATGGTCCCACATGTTCCTCATGTGTTCTTCACCTGGGGCACCAAAATGCTCTGCTTCTATGCATTAGTGATGAACTCTGAGTTACTAATACTGCACTGGGGTCACATGAAGGAAAAAAACAAACGCACTTCCCTCCGAGACGTTTAATCAAGAGCAGATTCAGATTTGAATTCTCTACTTCATGCTCCCCATGTCTTCCATCTTCTGTCTGTCTGTCTGTTGTGTCTGTTGTAGGAGTCTGAATCTGTCTATTGCACTGTTCCCTTTAAAAGCAGGTTAAACCAACAAGAGAGCAGTCACATCCTAAGTGACCTCGAGGTGTATAATTAACTCAGCTGTGAGGTCCAACAAAAGTTCCAGGCTCTTAGAATGTAAGTGTTGCTTTTATAATATTGCATTCTCACAAGCGATGGTTAGAAAACAAACGCAATAATTAAGGGAGGCTCACAAGAGACCCAAGAGCATGTTTTAACTAAAAAGCTCCTTGAGCTAGACAGCAATCAGGGAAAGTGGGGGTAAAGGCAGACAGCATACACGGTGTCTGTTGGTAGGAAATGATTTCTTTAATGCACGCTAGTTCATCTTTATCAGCAGCTCATGATCCACATTGAACGCTGGATGTGATCTAAGTAGGAAAATAACAAGCAATGCTATCCATATCTATTCAAGTTCATGTCCCATGACCACTGCTTTGAGCACCGCCAGCCAATCACTGGATGCATGAGAGAGCCTTCATAACCTGTGAAAGTATGTCATAAAGTATCAATGTATTACAAAATCAGAGCAACAGAAGCAAACCTGACAAGAAAAACCCTGAATTCTAGCTAAACCCCGTCAAGTTGTCCACATAAAGAGACACTTCTCTGTGGGGAACTGGATACTTTTTCTTGACCTCTTTTATTATCTGTTTGTCAACTCGGAAGGGTGTTCTAAACATGGTAATCTTTCCATTTTTTTAATTCGACATAAAATGATTAATGAATCAGAATCCTTCACCAAATTCACAAAACTCAGATCCAGGTACCTGTAACTCAAGCTAGTCCAGTGGCCCTTCTGAAGGAGTCCTCCTAAATCTTGCCCAGCTGGCATCTCTACCTCTGTCTCCATTGAAACACTCCTAAGATGGGAGCCTTTACGACCCATGCTACAGTCTGCTGTGCCAGCATTCTCCCGCAGAGGAGGCTCTCTCTTTGGAGACAGCATGCAGATTAGCTGGGCCCTTTCCTAGGGTCAGGTTTCCCTTTCATCTGATTTCAAGCACAGGCTAGACCATTAGCTGACTTGGAAATCACTGACACTGTTACAGTTTTCTAAGCAGACATCAAGGAAGCAAGAGAGCAGTAAAGATCTGGAAGGTCCTAGAGCACTGGTTCTCGACCTTCCTAACGCTGTGACTCTTGAATACAGCTCCTCATGCTGTGGGGACCCCCAACTGTAAAACCATTTCCTTGCTGCTTCATAACTGTAATTTTGCTACTGTTATGAATTGTAATGTAAATATCTGTGTTTTCCAATGGTCTTAGGTGACCCCATGTGAAAGGGTCATCTGATCACCTAAGGGGGTCATGACCCACATGTTGAGAACGACTGTCCTAGAATCTTCAACAGGGCCGACTGGTGAAGGACTTGTGCATGAAATCAGGATGCAAAGCCCTAAAGAGGTGGCTGTTTTTTTTCAAATGTTCACATTTCAGTCCTTCCACCCACAGTATAAAACATACAAAGAAACAGAGAAGCATGACCCAGTCAAAAGAACAAAATCAATTAAGCCTAAAATAAATGCAGATCCCTGAGCTACCTGCTACAGAATTTAAAATAACTATCATAAAGTTGCTCAATGAATTAAGAGAGAATAGAGACAGAAAAACAAATAAATCAGGAAAACACTGTTTATAAATGAGAATATCATCAATGAGATGTAAATTTATAAAAAGAATTGAGCAGGAATTCTGAAGTTACATATATCATTAAGTTAGACAGTGTAAAAGAAATGGATAGATTCCTAGAAATGTATAACCATCAACACTGAAGCATGAAGACCTAGAAATTCTGAATAAATCAATCTTTAGTAAGTCGTTAAATAATCAAAAACCTCTATACAAAAGAAAGCCTATGATGGGGCCAGTGAGACAACTCTGAATAAATTTCCTACTGTGCAAGTCTGACAATCTGAGGTAGACCCCCAGATCTCAAGGTACCAACTCCCAAAAGTTGTCCACAGACCTCCACACATGCACTATAGCATGTGCACACTTACCCACAACACACACTTATACACACACACACACACACACACACACATAAAACCACAGTAATAAGAATTGGTGTGGAACGAGGCGGCTGAGTGGCAGACGCCAACATGCAGATTTTTGTGAAGACCATCACTCTTGAGGTCGAGCCCAGTGACACTATCAAAAATGTCAAGGCCAAGATCTAAGACAAGGAAGGCATCCTACCAGACCAGCAGAAGCTGATATTTGCCAGCAAGCAGCTGGAGGATGGTTGCACCCTGTCGGACTACAACATCCAGAAAGAGTCCACCTTGCACCTGGTGCTGCGCCTGCATGGGAGCATCATTGAGCCGTCCCTTCATCAGCTCACCCAGAAATACAACTGTGACAAGATGATCCGCTACAAGTGCTATGCTTGCCTGCACCCCCGTGCGGTCAACTGCTGAAAGAAGAAGTGCAGCCATACCAACAACCTGCGCCCCAAGAAGAAGGTCAAATAAAGCTGGGACCATACCTGGCCTATGACCCTGGGACCAAGTAAAATCCCCTTCCATCGACTGGAGCAGTTAAAAAAAAAAAAAAAAAAAAAAGGAAGAAGAAGACAAGGATGAGGAGGAGAAGGAGGAGGGGGAGGAGGAGCAAGAGGTGGAAGAAGGAAGAAAGAAGGAGGAGGAGGTGTAGGGGGAAGGAGGGAGACCAAATAGTTTCTACCAAACATTTATTTTTTCAAATGAAGATCTTTAAAAAAAAATTAAAGAGGATTAAATGTTCAAAAACTTTCAAGCTTATTTTGTGTGACCAGAATTATTCTGGCACAAAAACATCACAAGAAAAACAAACTCTAGATCAATATCCCCAATGAACAATGACAAAAACCTCAACAAAAAATCATCAGAGTGAAGTAGGCATGGTGGATATGCCCTTAATCCCAGCACGTGGAAGGCAGAGGCAGGCCAATCTCTATAAATTCAAGACCATCCTGATCTACACAGTGAATTCTAGGACAGCCAAGGCAATGTAGGCAATGTAGAAAGAGCCTATCTCAACAACAACAGAAAATTAACATGGTGAATTCAAGTCTATGCAAAGGATTACAGTCAGGTGACACCCACCTGTACTTGATAGGTAGAACCAGATAAGTAGTTCAAGGCTAGCTTTAGCTAAATATCAGGACCTTATCAAGGTCCAAGTCTTTAATCCAGTACTTGGGATGTTGAAGCAGGAGAATCACAAATTTGAATGGCCAGCCTGGGAAACTGAGCAAGATCCTATCTCATACACTAAGAATGTCTAGAAATATTAGCTCAATGGTAGAACATGCATAATGCCCTGGGTTCTATCTCTATACTGCAAAGAGATTCTCTACCTCCACAGAATAAGAATGAGTCATAGTATGGTGCTGTGATCTAAAATAAGAAATGTCCCTACAACCTCAGGTACTTACCACTTAGTAAGGTGTTAGTGCTTCGTGTTTGTGGTGGAATGTGTGAGCCCTCAGCTCCCTGCTCCATCTGCCTGCTGCTATTCCTATCCACAACTATAGACTCACCTTCTGGAAGCATAAGCCAAAATAAACTCTTTCTTCATTAAGTCTTTTGGTCTTGGTATTTTATCATATCAATAGAAAGGCAACTGATGACAACAAGGTTCAACATAAAAAAATTAATCAATACAAACACAATGAAGGACAAAATGACAGGATCATCTCAATGCAGAAGAGCATTTGATAATAGTTGATGCCTCTTCGTGATAAAAATCACTCAAAATACTAAGATTTTTTTAAGTACCTCAATTTTTTAAAGCCATTTTGTAAATATCCCAGTGATTATCACGCTCAAGGATAGAAGAATGAAACATATTACTTTAAGATTAGGGAAAAAAAAAGTTGGCACCTATTCTTACCGCTTTTATCCAATATAGAAAGTCCAACCCAGAATGATTAGGCAATAAAAGGAATTACCAGCAACCTAAACTGGAAATGAAGAAGTGAGATGATCCCTGTTCACTAATGGCAGGATATTATATGAGAGAAGAATATTTAAAAACCAGGCTGAGGAGACAGCTTAGTGGGCAAAAGCACTTGCTGTAGAGCATGAAGACTGAAGTCTGAACCTCCAGCACCATGTCAATGCCTCGTAGGCATAGTGGCTCACCTGTAATCTCAGAACACAGGAAGTAGAAACAGGAGACCCCTGGAACAAGCCAGCCGACTAGACTAGACACATTGGCAAGCTCTAGGTCCAATGCATAAAGAGGCCTCCACACACATGTGCATATACATGTAAATGTGCCCACACAAATGTGAGCACATCTCACATGTGCATAACTATCACATGCACATACACACAATAAAATAAAACAGCTCTTAAAGATCGCATCCACTCAAACAACAAAACCCTGTAAGAACTAAAGTCAGCTCCGAAATGAATCCACATGTGTATACTCACATGATCTGTGACAAGAGCCAGGACTACTCAGTAGGGAAAGGACAGGCTATTTTAGCAAATAGTACTTGGGAAACCCAATATCCACATACAAAAGGGAAAAAGTAAACCCTTATCTTACATCGAATACAAAAGTAAAGGATTAAAGACACAAATGTAAGACCTAAAACTGGAATTCCTAGAAGGAAACTTAGAAGAAAAGCTTCATAATATTGGATTTGGCAAAATTACTTAGCCGTCACCCCAATAAATTCCTGAAAATGGAATTCAGAAAGCAATCACATTCATAATAGACACCCAACCAAAAATCAAAACAAACAATTACACAACCCAAACTTGAAATAAAGTTAATCAAAGAATGGAGTAAGATTGACAATTAAAATTGGAAGAGCAGCTGATCCTAATGATTACATGGTTTAACACTGCTGAAATAGCCACACTATCCTCAGGCAGGGGCCCAGGGGGTTCTCAGAGTAGAGGAAAGAGCTCAGCAGCAGACACACAAAGAGCCAGATTTACTGCAGCAAGAGAAAGCAAAGCACATTGAAAGACTGAGGGTAAGTTAACCCATGGAGTCTGTAGCCCCATGAAAAACTACAGAGGTTACCAATGAAGTTATTAAAAATGTGAGTCTTTTGAAAACCCAGTCTTCCTGTGGTACACACATATCAAGGCTCTCAAAATCCCCCAACATCTTGCTTCCTCTAAAGCAGGAGTAACCTAACTACATCTTCAAGATGTTTAGCCACAAAGGGATGTTTTTAACTGTCATTCGTTTTCTTGGCGGTCCCATGTCTAACTTCATGACTAATCAACCTCAACACTCACCAAAGAGATCTAGAGATTCAATGAAATTTTACCAAAATCCAATGATAATATACACAGAGATATAAGAAGAAAAAATACTCCTAAAACTTGTGTGGAATTACAAAGGACCCTGAATAGTCAAAGAAACCCTGGGCAAAAAGAAAAAAAAAACTGGAAGCTTTATAACAACTGACTTCAAAACATATTATAAAACCACATTAACTAAAACAGCATGTCACTAGCATGAAAACAGGTATATAGGTCCACAGAGCACACTAGAGAATTGAGAAATCAGTCCACTCATCTGTGACAAGGCAGCAAAAACACACATTAGGAAAGTCTTTATTAAATGGTGTTCATTAAATTCACTGCAAGAAAGAACTACCATGATGTCTAAGCCATAAACAAAAACCAACAACTCAAAGTGAGTTAATAATTTAAATATAAGATATGAAACTATCAGAAGAAAACAAAAGAAATATTTCAGAACATGAGTCTGGGCAAAAGTGTTTTGGGCTGTGGTTCCAACGGTGCAGGGTAAAACATGAACAGTTGACAAACTGATTTCCATCACACTCGAAAGAAATAATCCAACTTAGTGGCTCCTGAAATGCCAGAGTGCAGTAGAGGCAGGAGGATCATAAATTTGGGACCAGTCTGGCCTATGTAGCAAGACCCTGTCTCAAGAAAACCAAAGGCTATAGGAATGTAGTTTCACAATAAACCATTTGCCTAACCTGAGCAAAGCCCTGGATTCAATCCCAAGCACTGTGAAGAAGAAAAAGAAATTGTCCATACAGCGAAGAAACAACTGACAGGATGGAAAAATTGCAAACCATTGATCTGACAAAGGATAAAAATCCAGAGGATACAAGGAAAACAAGAAAGTACATGAAAAAATATTCAACATCACTAATTGTTAAGAGAAATGCAAATCAAAATTACAACAAGATTCGCCACACTCAGTTAGATTGACTTATCGAAACAATAAAATAACAAATGCTAGTGAGGATGCAGAGGAGGGAGACTCCTTCACTGTTGATGGGAATACAAAGCAGTTCAGCCATTATGGAAAATATGGCACTCTTTTCCAAAACTGAGAAGTTGAACTACCATGCGATCCCCTAGCATATCCCCCACACACTCGGGTATGTGACCATCAATATGTCAGAGAAACATCTGCACTCATATACTTATCGTAACACTATTTACAGTGGTCAAGATATGGAATCCACCTAGGCATAGACACACAGTGGAATATTTTTCAGCCATAAAAAGGATGAAATTCAGGCATTAACAGTAATGTGGGTGGGACTACAGGACATTGTGTCATATGAAACAACAAAGAAAGCTATGTTCGTGCTTATATGTGAAAACTGAAAAAATGAATCTCACGGATGCACTGTATGGTCTAGGAAAGATGAGGAAATGAGGATAGGATGGAGAAGCAGCACAAGAGTGAAACTGGATAGAATGGATAACTTCTAACATTCTGTCAAACCATGGGAGAACTGTGACTGACAACAATACATTGAATATTTCAGAAGAAGCTGTGCAGAATGACTTTATAACCATTTCCTTACTAACACATCCCTTCCTAGAGGAACAAGGGGGCACCTGAGACTCGGGAAGTAAAGGAAACTTACAAATTTCAGAAAATAGAACTGCCCTAGCTTCAGAAGGCAGGGAGTTCCAGGGATGCAGTTGCTGTGAGCCATCACCATGCTAAGATGGGCCTGTGGTCCATGCAGCTGCCTTTGAGTCATCTCTACTCTGGAAAGGAACCCAACACATTCATTCATCTGCCACTAGGCTCTGGTAGAACTGTCACTCTGTCCTCCTTTAGCTGGGGTAAATAAATGCTTGTTCCAATGTCTCCAGAGAGTCACACTAGAGCGGTGCACATCTGTAATCCTAGCACCAGGGTGGTGGTGTCAGGAAGATCAGGAGTTCAAGGCCAACCTGATATATCAAGTTTGAGGCTACATGTGGCTTAGACTCAACAAAACAGTAGCACAAGAAAACCAAATATTTAGGGGAGAGGTTTTCCAATGTCCCCAACACCAAAAAATAACAAATGTTTGGGGGATTGCATGCCAAGTACATTGATCTGATGTTACTTATTGTTATAAGGATTTACATGTCACTTTGTATCCCAAAAATACGTAAAATTACTATGTGCCTATTAAATGTAGTACATTCGTTTTTTTGAGACAGAGCTTCACTATGTAGTCCAGGCTGGCTTTGAACTGATGATCCTCCTGCTTCAGTTTCTCAAGTGCTAGGATTACAGGTGTGGGAGTCAACGCCTGAAGTGACAGTCCCCAGACTTCCACCTCTAATAGCCACATCTGCCTTAGCAATGGTTTGGGGACCACCCATGACCCTGATCATGGTCCAGATGTGTTAACCAAAATAATTAATGTTTGTGCAAGCTAAACACAAAACTAAAATAACTAGAGGAAGTGTAAATAAGAAGTAATTGTTGTGTTGTGTCTGGAAATACTGCTAAGCTCTGCAAAAAGACAGATGCTGCAAGGTTACTCCAACCCCCTCTAAAACTGATGCAATTGTGGTTTTTGTCTTTAAAATGGCTATACTCCTGAGCTTCGGGACCAAGATACATTTAGGAAGCATGAGCCTGCTCTTGGTCTGGTCATTATTAAAGGATTCCTATATAAAGGACTGGCTTAACTAATGTGGTTGTCAGTAACTCTCTCTCATAGATCATTTCACACCCAACAAACTTTATTTGAAAAAGAATCTGTGGAGCCCTTTAAGAACCTGATGAAAATTGTGGTCCCTCTTGCCAGAAGAAAAAAAAATGTATAGATACTGCATCAAAGGGATGTCCTTGGGAGGAAATTCATAGGTAAGAATCAAAAAATGAGAACAATAAAGATCAGAGAAGACAAATAACGGTATCTGTCGGCACTCAATCCTGCAAGACTTGTACTGCTTAGGTCTTCAGAATTTCAGATTTTTTGGTTTGGGCCTGGTGCCTGCTCTTCCTCTTCATATTGTTGTTTCTCAGTTGTTTCTCAGAAACAATAGTCAACTATTATTAAAATTTAGGCCACGGGCTCGGTGCTGGAGTGGTTATCTAGCATGAGTGTGAGGCCCTCGATTCAATCCCCAACATCACAAAAATAAATGAATGAATAACTGAGCAGAAAGCTGGACAGCAATTCAGTGGCAACAAAGGTGTTGTCAGTTCCACAAGGTTTTCTGGAGCTGGGGCAACCATTCTCAGCTGCCCTGGGGCAACCATTCTCAGCTGCCCTGAGTTGTGGAGGGTAGAATGAAAGGGTGGACCTTCATTCTCCTGTACCAGCTAATCAATGGGCATGGCTGCTCAGCAGGTGTGTGACCTTGGGCAAGAAAATATCTCCAGGGTCTGGGCTAAAAGCCACCATCAGCCATACTTACAGCAGGTAGCAGGAAATGCAGCTTCCACAGCAGTGAGTGTAGGAACACTTGTGACCAGTCTCTTATTCCCTCTCAAATAAGCCCAATATTTTTATATGTGTAGGAGTGTCTTGCCTTCATGTATGTCTGTGCACTACATGCATGCCTGATGTCCCTGGAGTCTAGAAGAGAGCATAGACTCCTCTAGAACAGGAGTCATAGATGGTTGAGCAAACATGTGGGTTCTGGGAATCAAACCCAGGTCCTCTGGAAGAGCAGCCAGCACTCTTAACCACTAAGTCCCCAAACCCCCAAATTTTAAAGTAATATTTTCCTGTCTGCATTGAATACTTCTTGAAGAACTGAGCTCAGCCCATAGATCATCAAGGCCAGAGATAGAGCTGCCCAACAGGACCCTTAAATAACAGCCTGACAGTTGACCTTCTCAAAATTGGGAAGTCCATTTCTGAAAATAGTCTCTCGAGACCCCCCAGGAGTAATGGGGTGAAAGCAATCAAGCAGTACACTGTGTCACTGTATGGCCTTTCCATTTGTCATACAAATTGTAATGAAGACTTATTTCTTAATTTCCATTCCGGCCGTCACACAATTTGCAGCCCCTGCCATGTTTACATGCACCATCTGGAGGGGCTAATGAGACAGTGAACACCAGAAATCACAACTTGCTTTGACTAAACTAAAAGATTGTTACTGGCAAGAAAATGATCTGCTTTTTTTTTTTCCTGGAATTTCGAAGAGATTAAAATGAGTCTTCCTGAGGCTAGGGTAGAAATATGCAAAGCTAATTTTAATAGAATAAACCTGGAGGCAGCTGGCCATCTGAATCAATTCAGAATAATTCAGTCATTACTGCAATGGTCTCATGATGGAGAGTCTCTTCTGACATTGGAATTCTGAAAAATGATTACCTAGACTATACATGAAAGTCACAGAGGGTCCCAGCAGACCAGAGAGGGAACACACAGGAATGCTGAATGAGATAGAGTTTAAATACTCAGGCTTTACCCTCCCATGACCTGGGCCCTGCTTTGGAAATGACTTTGATGACTCTGGGCGAGTTACATACCATGGTTAGATAGCAGACGCTTTGTGCATAAAACAGGAACTGAATGATAAAATTATCCTCAGAATTAAAAGAGATATGCAAGTGAATAATAGTGAAGTATTTGAGTATGTCACCAAGAAACACTTCAATGTTTGCTGAATTTCCTGTCCATGGAAAGTTTGCCTAAATAAATAGAATATGTGCAATGAGCATGCATACACACACACACACACACACACACACACACACACACATACACACACCACACACAAAGTGCAGGCTAGTCTGGGTCAAAATTGTTCTGGTGACAGTAACAGAGGACAACATGGATGAACCGCATATGTTCACAGTAGGTCAAGGTGTTTGTCTTTGTCCTAGGGTGGAATGTGAAGTTCTTCAGGTTAGCTCTGATGCTGCAAGCTAAGTCTAACCACCTTCAGAAGTGTAAAGTAGTAGACCAGTGGTTGTCAACTACTTGGCGAATATTTCACACTGCAATCCTAAATTATGTGTTTGTTTGTGTGTTTGTTTGTTGTTTGTGGTTCTAGGGATTGGGTCTAGGATCTCATTTCCAGGAAACACCACCACTGAACTATACCCCCAGCTCTCATTCTCTTTTTACCTTTCTCTGGAGACCAATCTCATGTAGTCCATCCTGGCCTTGAATTCCTTGATCTGCCTGTATCCACCATCTTGAATGGTGGGATTACAGCTATGTACCCCCACTACTTCTCATCCTTTTTAAAGTTAAAATTAGGGGCAGGGCACTGGTGGTGCATGCCTTTAATCCCAGCACTCAGGAGGCAGAGGTAGGTGGATCCCTGTGAGTTGGAGGCCAGCCTAAGTCTACAGAGTGAGTTCAAAGCCAGCCAGGGCTGTTACACAGAGAAATCCTGTCTGAGGGGGGAAAAAAAGTTAAAATTAGGAAAGAAATCAAGTAACAGCATCATTTCTGTCCCCATCCCTCCCTGCACCGGCAAATAACTAGGAAAAGGATATATATAAGAACACGTAATAACCCGAAAAAGGACATAGTGATCATTCTTTGCCACACATCAAGATCCTCGCTCAAACAAATTTGAAAATCAGTTTGTGATGATTGACTCAGTTAATCATTACACATCCTTTATTGGGGTCAGCCTACAGTCAGATTGACTCCTTTGCATGTGGCTCTTGTCACTAGTGGACCTTTCAGTTCCGCATTAGTTTTCTTTTTAAATTAGTATACAAAATGATGGGCTTCATCATGTGATTGTCCTACACTCTTGTTTTTTGCCAAGTCTCTTCCTCCATACCAGTCCTCACCTTCTTCCTGGTCCCCATCTTCCTTTCACGAGCACCCCGTCAGTTCCCAGGTCACACTCATGGGTTATATTCTTTTTTTCCTTGTTTCCCTGCCCCCAACACATTCTTAAGACCTTGTCTTCCTCTGTCATGGTTTCCCACACAGACCTATATACACAAATATGTAAAAATTAAAATCTAAGATACATATATGGGGAAAACATGGTATTTTTCTTCCTTTAGTCTGAGATACTTTGCTTAAGATGTTTATTTCCATTTTCCTGAGAATGTCATGATTCCATTTCTTTTCTAGCTAAATAAAATTCTATTGTTGTGTATCACACTTCCCTTTTCTGTTCATGTTGATAGACACGTGGCCAGTGCACTTTCTAGCTATTATGAAATGTCCTGAAGTAAACACATATGTGCAAGCATCTCTGTGGTAGGACTTAAGAGTCCTCTGGGTTTATACCCAAGAGCCTCATCACTAAGTTTTCTGGAAAGCAGCAGAGGGTCTTGCACACCTCTGTGACCACCTTGCACAGTGTCATGCATACAGTTCATGTTCAGCAGTTACCTGTGAGAAGAATTGATTACAACATCCAACCTGGGGTGGGATAACCCATCTTGTAGAAGAGGGAGATGTGGATCACAAAGCCCAGTCTCTTAGTCACCATGGCCTTCAGCAAATGAAGGAAAAATGCAGACAGATCTCAGATGAACGTCTTGGCAGTGAGAACATTGAGACACATACACTATACCATGAGCTCTCACACTTCTTTTGACCATGACCTACAGGAAGAGAAGCATTTACATCATACCTCAGTACAACACACACACACACACACACACACACACACACACTCACACTCACACTCACACACTCATAGGCAGAAGTTGAGACAGTCTCCTGCTGCCCAGGCTAGATTCAAACTAGCTATGTAGCTGAATATAACCTTGAACTTTTGATCCTCCTGCCTCAACCTCCACTTCCAGTTTATAAGGTGCTGGGGATCAAGCCCAGGGCCTCTTGCACACACTCTACCAGTAGGGCTGTTCGTTCAACCTCCAGAGACACACAGTTAAAGTACCTGTAAAATCTCTTACCCCCTGTGCTCCTTTCTAGGTTTTGTTTTGTTTGGTTTTTTGAGACAGGGTCTTACACTGTAGCCCAAGCTGGCCTGGAACTTACTCTTTAACCCATGCTGACCTCAGACTCACAGCAATCCCCCAGCTTCAGCCTCCTGAGTGCTGGGATTAGAGGGATGAGCAACAATACCTAGCTTGGTGTTTTCTGTTTCGATTTTTCAGCGAAGCTCACCTTCACTCATTAAATCATGTCACTAAATGTGGGTTGGGAAACAACTCAGAAGGGGAAGGTTATACTGTCATGCAGAAATTCAGTGGCAGCCTTCGAGCCCTGCAGCTTGCACACCAGTCTGAGATGAGAGACCTTCTAGGACCTTCCTTGACCTTTTTCACACTCAAGTAAATCAAGTCTGTTGGTGGTGTCTTGACCCTGTGTGGTCTACTACCCCTTGCTTTCCTATTGGCACCACATGTCTGTGTGAACAGGTCAACATCTGAATTGGGACAGGGGTCAGCAATCAACCCGCAGGAGCCATCCAGCCAGGTCCCCTCTTCTTGACCATAGCTGGGATATGGACTTGGTTGTGGGAGCTGGAGCAGCCATCTTGGACCATGAAACAGTAGCTATAGGATAAAGATAAGAGAATGAGAAACTAGATGATGTAAAGCTGCCACAGTCACCTGAGTGTGCACTCCACTGTGTAGCAGACGATTAACCCATCCCATTGAAACCACTGGGCTTTGGCCTTTGCTACAACAGCTGAATCCAAACCACAATTGGTTCATATCTAGCTCACACTGCTGATAAAAAAAAAAAAAAACAGAGCATGTTCTTTTAACCCAAGTCTCTGTGAACCTTGCCTCGTCTCTTCCAGACCTTATAGCATTGTCTACAACCCCCCAAACAGAAGGTATAACACACCTGTCAGCAGTGAGGCCATTTGTACATTAATTTTAACTCTAAAGCTGGAGAACCCTGTGCCACATTATATAGATTCAGATTTGCTGTGGGAAAAGGCAGGGTATTATATGAACAAGGACCATAAGCAGCTGTTGTGACAACACCCAATCAGTGACCCGTCCGGGCATCAAGCGTCTTTGATTGTGGACACCCCTCGCCTGGCTCATCAGGGACACTGGGAAAGCCTGATAGCTTCAAGGACTTAAGCAAGCACTGATCCCTCTCAGCAAGAAAACCTCACTTTCCAGCACAAAGCTTCTCAGGTGATATTCATTCACTTTTGGTGAAACAAAATCTGAGGTCAAGAGTGACTGCTCGGCAGGTAAGTGTATTTGCTATGCAAACCTGAGGATCTGAGTTCAAATCCCAAGCACTCACATAAAAAGCTAGGCATGGCCACACAGGCCTACACCTGTACCCACAGCATGGTTGGGCTTGAGGGCAAGAGGATTGTTGGAGCTTGCTAGTACCTGCCTAGCTTCAGATTCAATGAGAAACCTGTCTCAGATGGATACAGCAGACAGCAACAGAGCAAGGCACTGGATGGCCTCCTCTGGCCTCTGTGTGCAGGAACCTACAGTACATATATTGTCAAATTCTTGTTTGGCTTGGGTCCGAGAACCTTGGCTTGGGGTGATGAGGGAATAAAGGAAGGACAGTGGAAAAAAAAAAACCAGACATACAGACACAGAAAAGTTCAGATAGAGAAGTTACACCATTCTGGAAGCCCAGTGTGCTTATTGTATACAGCTGAACCAGGAGGCAGGGCGGCTGCATAGATCTGAACAAAGAGAGGGATTATTGGCTACAGACAAACAAGGAGGCAGGGTATTATATACAGCTCTGAACAAGGAGGCAGGGTATTGTATACAGCTCTGAACAAGGAGGAGGGGTATTATATACAGCTGAACAAGGAGGAGGG
>CABHPP010142512.1:0-21395 GCA_902168425.1 Peromyscus attwateri | reverse complement strand
TCTGAACAAGGAGGCGGGGTATTGTATACAGCTCTGAACAAGGAGGCAGGGTATTATATACAGCTGAACAAGGTTTAGCTAATCTTGGTAGGAGCAGTCTCTGTAGGGGAGCAGTCTTGGGGCCATAAACGTGGTGGGGGACTAGGGGAGACCTTTTCTGCACTGTCAACATTCACACTGAGGCACTGGGGTCCTTGACACGCCCATGCCCAAGGCAACAATGCACAGTCACTCAATGCTCTCCACAATATATGCACATATAAAATTAAAAACAAATCTGAGTCATTTGGTTTTAGACTTGAAATGTTTTCCAGTCCAGCAAGTAAGCTCATCACAGGCTCCCCAGTGTTTCCTATCTACATTTCAGCACACGCCCTTGCCACCCCTTCTCTGCCATGGTATAATACCCACTTCTGTGAGGATGCCCTTTCAATAAACATGAAGATATTATAAGCACTGCTTCTATTTCTGCAGATCTGAGTGGATTCCAGAATCAATTCTGGCCCAGGGATAGAGCTAGGGCTAGGGCCACATCACAGCCGAGCCATAGTCTCCAGGCTACACCAACTCCAGCTTTCTGTCCCTGTGGAAGGGTGCAGGCCAGGAACTGTTTCCAGCCTGCCTGGAAGCAGAAACAGAAACCCGGTACCACAGAGAAAGCCCCAACCCCCCAGTAACACAAAGAAGAACTGCTCATTACAGCCCCTGCCGGCTCCAACGTGAGGCTCCAAGTGTGTCGAGCACACCAAACAAATTTAGCTTCACCACCTGTTCCGGAAAAGGAACGCCCATGCCAAAATCCCCCCAAAAGTGCATAAATATTCTCAGTGTGGATTAGCTGGGAGTCTTTTCAAATATGTTCTATATTAGAGTTTGTAAACTGGGCACTTGATGTACACCACATGGCCACCGTGTAAGACGTGAAGTTTTGTTCCTCTGCCTCAAAAATAAAAGAAATCATGTTCTTTTTCTCCATAATTTTTAGACACACTTGGACAAAATGGTTTCAGGGCCTAAAACAAACAAACAAAAAGCCTGTAGTTCTAATAGAAGTAAAATATATACTTGAAATTTTCCAGTTTTCAAGAGATGTGTCAAGAGAGTATGGTTAATTACCCTAAGAACAGGCTGGAGGATAGCCGATAAATCCCAGGGGTGTGTGTGTGTGTGTGTGTGTGTGTGTGTGTGTGTGTGTGTGTGTGAGAGAGAGAGAGAGAGAGAGAGAGAGAGAGAGAGAACACCAAGAGGTATAAAATGACGTGTTGTCTTAGTTAGGGTTTCTATTGCTGTAAAGAGACACCATGACCATGGCAAGTCTTATAAAGAAAACATTTAATTGGGGTGACTGGAGAGGGAGCTGAGAGTTCTACATCTGGATGGGCAGGCAGCAGGAAGGAAATACTGAACCTGGCTTGAGTTTCTGAGACCTCAAAGCCCAATCCCAGTGACACTTCCTCCAACAAGGCCACACCTACTCCAACAAGGCCACACCCCCAATAATGCCACTCCCTATGAATCTATGGGGCCATTTTCATTCATACCACCACACAAGCTATAGGTAGGTAACAACCAAAGTAATGCCTTTGTTAAACCAAATCAGAAGGTCAAAAAACTAAACTTGGAGCAGGTGCCAGAATATAGGTCTATTTGACATTTATGGACAAAGCATCTTCTAAATTATTCAGAAAAGTTCTAGACACTATTAAATTCCTATGAATGTTTGTTAATGCAGTTGCTGTTGAGATGAAACTCCTCAAAGGATGGATGTTGTCCCACCTGTGAAACTGTCCCGTCCTAGCCTGACTTCAAGACTCAGCTCAGAGCTGCTTTCTGAAGTTTCCTTGGCCCCCCTTCTCTCCCCAAGCCATGTTGTGAGCCATGTCTGTGGTCCCACACAGTCCCCTGAACTCTCCCACTCAGCCGCTAACATCTTTGAAACACTAGGCGAGGGGATGGGCCCTAAGTACTCAAAGGCAAATAAAGGGGAGACAGCAGGCCTGACAAAAAGCTAACCGTGTCCCTCTGCTACCAACCAATGGAAACACCCAAGTCTCACCCGTATTAGGACTTCCCTGTGAGAGCAACAGGCCTATGGAATCCAGGCCTTAGAAAATACTCCACAGATGTTCTCACGTGAACTCACTATCAATGCTGACTATAGCATGAATCTTAAAATGTCTTACTAATAAAACAAACCTGAAGCCAGGTATTGGGGTGAATGCTGGAAGACCAGAGAAGCAGAACTAGCCACAGCTAACCTCACCTCGCCAATTCCTCAGCTGATTCTGTTTCCTCAAACTGGAAGCCTCTGTGTCCTCATCCGAATAGATCTCAGCTGAACTGCTGCTAAAAGCCTAAACGCTTAACCAGGTCTAGTTCCTGGTTTTCACACCTTATATACCTTTCTGCTTTCTGCCATCATTTCCTGGGATTAAAGGCATGAGTCACCATGCCTGGCTGTTTTCAGTGTGGCTTTGAACTCAGAGATCCTGATGGATCTCTGCCTCCAGAAGACTAGGATTAAAGGTATGAGTGCCACCATTTTCTTGCCTCTATGTCTGTCTAGTGGCTGTTCTGTTCTCTGACCCCCAGATAAATTTATTAGGGTGCACGATATATTGGGGAACACAATATCACCAGAGCTGACTATCACGTCTCTTGGTCTTCAGTAAGCCTGAGCCCCCCACCTTCCCGGCCCAGATCTCTGTATACTTACTCAACCTCAGGCTTTCCACTCTAGCTATATCAAAGCAGTGGGGTCATGCTGTGAGAGGTGGAAAGGCAAAGGCAGGCTCCTCTCAACCATTCAGCTCTAGGCTGTAGGTGACAGTCACTGTAAGGCTCAGATGGGTGACATGGGCTCGCAGAAAACAATCACAGCAGCACCTCTGACCAGCCTCTCTAAGTAGTAGAGAAGAATGGGTACAAGTGACAGCCCCAGGACCTGGAGTCCTTCTGCTGAGTCTAATCCAAGGCTGTAGCTCCTTGTCCTGTAGGAAACACACAAACACCCACCATCCAAATTTGCTTTGGTGAGCAGGCACTCTAAGTCCAGTGCCTGTAGCCTTCTGGCCTGTATCCTACCATAAGCTTGCATCAGCTCAATATTTCCACATCCAGAGGATTTATCCATAAGGATGCGCTTTCGTTTGTTGAAATGATACAGGATGGTGTTTGCACAAAAAAAGTGCTGAGAGGCTCTGAAGGTCAAGTCAATCCATTCAAAGGTTGAAACAGGCCAGCCCTTCTTCAGCTTGATTACTCAGACCATATCCAGCCTCCTTAATCTGCTAGACCTCTAGGAAAAGATTGAAACTAAGTTGTAGGTACACTCCAATCCTTTGAAAACAAAAGACCTCTTGTATAGAAACGGCAAGAGGACTAACCTTCCATATGTAACCATCACCCAGCCACACCACCACCACCTATAGCAACTCTGGACCACCTTCCTCTTCCCCAGTGAATTCTTAATAATGTATCATTGCATAATTAGTATTTGATATGAAGATGTATCTTTAAAGCCTTTTATCACACTATATATAGTATGATTAAAATACATAAAAATCATTTACAGTAATTCTAAACACCAGTTTATAGACTCTAACTTGTGTTCCCTTCCACAGCCTTCAAGTCAATGTGAGCAGGAGTGATCTGGTTTGGGGAGAGGGCTGTTTTTACTTTACCTGCCAAATACATCCTGGAACTATTTCTAGCCCAGAAGAAAACCTAATAGATAAGGCTGAGGAAGAAGAGTAAAGACAGATGGGACAGAGGGCGGTGTCTCTAATATTAGACCAGGAGTGGGTTTTACAGCAGAGAGAAGTTGGAATTTGGGGAGATGAGGGATCTGGAAAGAAGAATGGAAAGAGATGGGGCAGGGATGCCAAACACAGGCATGCCTGCATCCTGAGCATCTGTTGCCTCTCATTCAGCAGATTTTTCTGAACCATATGCAATCCTTCTGCTACAGCAACCCAAGAGAGAGGCTTCCTTCCTTCTCATTGATGGTGGCCTCTGACGCCACCGGTACCTTCATGGCAACTTCCTCCGTCAACCACGAGAACACTGCTCCTTCTAAGATGTCCTTAGGTAATATGGCACCATGAGCAATAAACTGAGAAGTCTCTTCTTAAAGAGGAAATATACCAGGTGGGTTTTATTTCATAAAAGACTGGCATCTCAACAGAAACAAACGTTAGCATTAATAACCAGTTTAATTTTAATCCTTATTATACAAAATAAAATAATCTCAAGTACTTACTTTTTTTCCTCCTTCTTAGCAGTATCATTGGAAATGTAAAACTTTTCGCTGTCAGGGAGCTTCCTGTCAGTGTGATGAAACACACCCAATATAATCAACTTTGAAGGAAGAAAAGCTTACCGTGCCTCAGCTTCAGAAGTTTCTGTCCATGTCATATGGTCCTGTGGTGGCACAACATACCGTGTCCAGAGGCATGGCAGCAGAAAGCAAAGACAAGAAACAGAAAGAGGCTGGGGGCGGGGGAGGGAGTCCAATGTCCCCTTCAAGATAGCACCTCAATGGCTCACTTCCTTTACTAGATTCCACCTCTTAAAGATCCCATTGCCTCTGAATATCATCACAGTCCCAACAAACTGGGCTTTGGGAGATATTACAGATCCAGCTACAGCAGTTCCCCATCCTGTTTCCATGGAGAACAAACCACAAGCATATGGGAACAAAGGTCACTCTGCAACAAGGTGAAATATATTTATATTTAGACAATTCCATCTTCTGTTCTCCATGGATAACCATGTCTAGGAAGTTTCTGTCTGCCTAGGAGACTAAGTGTAGTCTTTTAAGCCTAGAACTCAAATCTAAGCCACCGAAGCTCACTAACTCAGATACATCAAGACATGCTCCTCAAGACAGACATGGGGGTCCATGATCATAGCCACTGCCCATTAGGGGGACTGGGGGAGAAATATTACATGTTCAGGGCCAGCCTTAGCTATATAGCAAGACCTTGAAAGGGAGGGAGGGAGAAAGAGGGAGATCTTCTACCAGGGAATCACATCTTACTATTCTTCTCCCCATTCAATCCGTCTCCATCCACTACCCAGAGCTTCCTTCCCAAACCCTTCTCCTGCCTTCTTCTGCTAGGTCCAACACTTCTTTCTCAAGTGCACAAGTGCAGGTGGAATTCAGGCTGCTCCACAGGCTTCAGTGTAACAGATTATAACACACCTGCCTTGCCCGAAGCTTAACGATGTGGAGCTTTATCCCACGATTCAGTCCTCAACTGTGTTCCTGCCTGTAACCCAAACGCTGTTTCTGTTTTTATTTCTGTCTGATTCTACTAATAAGGCTCTCAACTTTCCTGAAGGAAAGGCTACGACTTATGAATCTTTTATAGCTAGTACTTAATAAAAAAATCAAGTGCCTGTTTGTAGTTTTTTTTTTGTTTGTTTGTTTGTTTGTTTTTTTACTCTTTTTGCTCTTGGAAGTCCCACCACCCAGCTCCCAAATGATCACATGGAGACTTATTCTTACTTATGAATGCCCAGTTGTAGTTTGGCTTATTTCTAGCCAGTGTTTCTTAACTTAAATTATCCCGTCTACCTTTTGCCTCTGGGCTTTTACCTTTCTCTATTCCATATACATTTCTTCACTTCTTACTCCATGGCTGGCTGTGTGGCTGCGTGGCTGTGTGGCCACGTGGCTAGGTGGCTGGGCAGCTGGTTCCTGCTGTCTTCTCTCCTTCTCCTTCTCACCCCTCCTTCTCCTCATTCTTCTTCTATTTTTTCTCTCTGCCTGCCAGTCCGCCTGTCCTCTCTCTCCCGCCTTGCTATTGGCCGTTGAGCTCTTTATTAGGTCATCAGGTGCTTTAGACAGGCACAGTACCACTGCTTCACAGAGTTAAACAAATACAACATAAAAGAATGCAATGCATCTTTGTCTCATCAAAAAAAAATATTCCACAGCATAAAAGAATATAACGCATCTTTAACTAATATCCCACAATGCCTATTACCTTTTGAAAATTAGGCCCAATGTCATTTTGCCTACTTGAATGTTCACCAAACAAAATTTGGTAATTTTTAAAGTCTGTATGTAGAGATTTTGACCAGTTGTTTTTAGCATAGTAGTATATTTTCATCATGGTCAATTTGACATACTTCTATTAAAGGAAATTGTCATTGCCACTTTGATCAAATAACGTATCAGAATTATAAGACTTTATAAAAGCACATGATGACTGACAATTACAACAGTCTCCCTTATCCTCGGGGTCCACAGTCCAAGAGTCTCAGCACATGCCGGAACCACACATTGTACCAGACCCCATATAAAGCACTTTTCCCCCTGTGCACACACTGCATGCAGGCAGCACATAAACAAGACAGAGGGGTCCCTCATATCCTAGGCAGGGAGGACCCCGGACAGAATCAACACACTCCGCAGAACAGCAGGCAATGTGAAATTTAGAAGTATTAGCACAAGGCCTTGGGCTCAATCTCTAGCACCACCATAATTAATAAATAAATAAATAAATAAATAAACAAATAAATACACTAAAAATCATGACATTTATTCTTAGAATTTTTCCATCAATTGACTTCAAGTAACTCAACTGCAGAAAATGAAACTACTGCTTCCTATCTTAGCATTCCCCAATGAATGAGCAATGACATTTCTGCTTTATTCTTCCCGACGGCATGCACTAAGAGTTCTGGTGATCTGACCAATGCACTGCAAGCAAAAAGAAGAAAGAAAAGCATTTCATAAGTTACTAGTCCCACTAAGCTCATTCAGTAGGGAAAAGTGTATTGTCTTAGCAGTTTTCCCATACCTTCCTAAGATGAGTAACCTCTAGAACAGTAGTTCTCAACCTATGAGTTACAACCCCCAAAGACCATCAGGCAATATAGATATCTATTTTATGATTCACAACAGTAGCAAAATTACAGTTATGAAGTAGCAATGAAATCATGTTATGGTTGGGGGGTCACCACAACACGAGGAACTGTGTTAAAGGGTCTCGGCATTAGGGAGGTTGAGAACCACTGCTCTAGAACATACTTGATGAGCTCTCGGGATGTATGTTGAGCAGTGAGGGTATGTCAACTCAACAGGCAACAGAATCATCTGAGGGCCTCTGGGCATGCCTGTTATGGATCATCTCAACTATGTTCGTTGATATGGAACTAACCATCCTGTGAGTGGGACCAGTCTCTGGGCAGAGGATCCGGATGGTATAAAATGGAGAAAGCCAGCTGACCATGCCTCCTTCGTCCCTTACTATTTCCTGACTGTCGACGCAGAACGACCAGCTGCTTCAGGCTCCTGCCGCCTTGATTTCACGGCCATGATGGACTACCCCTGAACTATGAGCTAAAATAAGCCTTCTCTCCTGTAGGTAGCTTTTGTCTGGATAGTTTATCACAGCAACAGCAAAGAAGCTAAGACTGCTGGGCTGTCAAAGAAGCATTGGAAACTTCTCTGTTCTGAGGAAAAAAGGAAAATTGATTTCTTTGAGGTTTTAAAATGAATAGGGAAGCTGGGCAGTGGTGACACATGCCTTTAATCCCAGCACTTGGGAGGCAGAGGCAGGCAGATCTCTGAGTTTGGGGCCAGCCTGATCTACAGAGCAAGTTCCAGGACAGACAGGGCTACACAGAGAAATCCTATTTCAAACCCCGCCCCCCAAAAAAGAAGAAGAGGGAGTTGTGGGGGCGGGAGGAAAAGACAAAGAAGAGAAAGAGGGCAAACCAAGCAGGAGGCCTTGGGGTTGAGCCCTGGCATTCTTTCCATCTAGAAAAGGCCAGGAGATGACCCAAATGGACATGCTGAAGAGGATTTTGGAGCAGTTAACATGGACTCTATTTAATATGTGTCAGGGGGCTCTACTTCTTGTACAGCCAAGTTCCTACCGAGCTACTTAGTTCATCCTCTGCACAGCTCTGTCTTTATAAAACTCTGCATAGTTCATTCTCTACTCAAATTCTTTTCTACCCAGTTACAGCCCTTTCTGATTCAATACTTGAACAACTCAAATTCAATCTAATTCTGACTCGACTTCAACTAAATTCTATTCTACTGAGTTCTCCAAACTAAATTTAACTCTACTTACAGATGATCTATGTGGGTGCGGGGGTTTTTTAGAATTTAAAGAGGTCTTATTTGGAATTCAAAGATCTGCATCTTCTAGGCTGTAGCAGCATGGACTGAAGAGAAATGTGAATCCATTTGTTAGAGATGACTACCACCATGATTTTTCTGTAACTGCAAAAGTCCTGTGACGATTTTTATAACAGAGGAACAAAAGTTCCCAATTGGTGTGCATATATTGCTCAAAGCTCTGACCAGGAGAGTGGAAAAAAGTCCTTGTGAACTGCTGAAGCCCAAAGTTATCAGTGCTAGTAGAAAGCTCATTTCCACCTCAACTGTTAATTCTTCATATCAGAAGAGATAGAAACCACATTGGTGCTAGAACTGCAAACCTGCAGAGGAACCCAAAGGATTCAAGCCAGAATCAGAGGCTAAAGAGCCAACTATGGCACTAAGCAAGTAGAAAGACTAATGAATGCCAAACAGAACTGATGGGGAAGACAGAAATCACTTTTGATTGAGTCCCCAGCAGACCAAACTAAAGAAAATGGAGTTCAAAAAATGTCCTTCTCTGTAAAGACACAGATAAAAAGTTTAAAAATACAGAAATCAACTTATCTAGCAAATGGAGCCTAAGGACAAATTACAGTAACTATTCAGATATCTGATAAAAACAGACTTCAAACCAAAATCACTCAGAAGAGATAATTTTAGCCATCACATGTTAATAAAAGGAACAGTTCATGCCTGGTGGTGGTGGTGGTGGTGGTGGTGGTGGTGGTGGTGCACGCCTTTAATCTCAGAATTTAGGAGGCAGAAGCAGGTGGATCTCTGTGAGTTCGAGGCCAACCTGGTCTAAAGAGCGAGTTCCAGGACAGCCAAGGCTACAGAGAGAAACCCTGTCTTCAAAGACAAAAAAAATTTTAAGGGATAATTCCTTAAGAATATATAATAACTGTAAGTGTATATGCAGTAAACACAAGGTTTCCAATTTCATATAACAAACCCTAAAGGTCATAAAAGGTCAGATAGGTATAATAAGAGTAGATGACTTCAATACTCCATTGTCATCCAAACTAAAATATCAACAAAGAAACTTCATAGTTAATCTGTAGCCTAGATCAAATGCACTTAACAGGTATCTATAAATATGGGACACACAATCTTTTCTGCATCCCATGGATCTTTCTCTAAAACAGACCACATTCTAGGCCACAAAGTCTTAACAATTATCAAAGAATGGAAATAATTTATCATATCTTATCAGGTCATAATACTATAAAAGTAGGAATCAATAGTGAGAGAAACCACTGAAACTACAGTACTATTTTGAGACTAAACAATACTCTTTGGAATGACCAATGAGTCATTAAGAAAATCAGGAATAATTTGTATCATCAAATGAAAATCAAAGCACAACTTATCTGAACCTATGGGGTACAGAAAATGTGGTTGTTCTGAGAGGGATTCATAGATATGACGTTTCATTAAAAACTCAGAAAGAGCTCCAAGAAATAACCTAATGATGCACCTCAAGGTCTTAGAAAAGCAAGAACAACTCAAACCCTAAAGGAATTAATAGCAAAAACTAACAAAGGTCAGTGCAGAAATGAACGAGACAGAGCCTCAGTGTACAAAACAGAGAATCAATGAAACAAAGAGGTGATTCTTTAAACACACACACACACACACACACACACACACACAGGTCCTGGCTTTTATCTTACAGACTGTGTGCTGTTCCTTTTCCTTTCTTTTTTGGTCATTGACTAGAGAGATGGCTCAGTGGTTAAAACCATGTACCTCATGAAGAAGACCTGAGTTTGGTTCCTAGCACCCACATGTGTTGGCTCACAACTGTCTGTAACTCCAGCTTCATGAGGTGTGTCCAACACACCCCTCCGGCCTCTCTGGGCAATGCACTCATACAAACAAACCCATGCATATATACATAATTTTAAAATCTTTTTCAAAGGTTTTACTTTTTTTCCACATCAGCTTTAATAGCTTCCCCCAACCAAATTGGGAAGAAAGCACAAAGATCTTCCCTTATAGCTCCTTGCCCCAGACACAGTCTCCCCACATGGGTAATTCTGACCCCAGGTGTTACATTAGTTACAACCTACAATAATATACACATTACAGAGGATTTTCAGCACCCCAGGAGTCTGGGTGCATTACTTTCTATTGGCCATTCAGTTTCATCGTAAGAAGAAAACAGGTTTCTAGTCCTGAGGTCTGATGTTGCAGATGGATGAGCCCAACAGAAATCAGAACCGTCAGTGCATACACTGGGTGTACCCAGACCACTGGAATCGCTCATTCTCAGGTCAGACACAAACATCCTCAGGCATAAATTCTCTTTGATTCAAGACACAAATGAGAGAACAGTCTAAACCTGTCTTGAAAGACATTAGATGGGGGTGGGTAACATACTTGTTACTTCTACAATAATGCAAGATTCACATGCTAGACAGTGCATGAGAAACACAGGAAGAAAAATCACACACAGAACCAAAGATTCATGGCTCCAGAACAGATCACTCTATTGCCAAAAGCTCTGAGATAAGACCAAAAAAGGAATTTTAAAATGTCTGGGGTCATCAAAAGATCACTCAAACGAGTAAATGATTTCCCACAGTTCTCTCTGAAGAACACAGTCTACACTTAGAAGCAGACATTTCCATTGGCTGACACCCAGTCTCCTTTCTTGATAGTGGTCTGGGATCTGTTGTCGGAGACAATGGAAGACGTGGAACAGGATTTGGATGACCCAGGGAAAACTGACCCCTGGAGGTAAAACTGATACCAGTGGCCTAAAGTTCTGGAGGGGCACAGTAAGAAAAGGAAGTGCAGCCACTTTCCTACCCAGATACTTTCAGTATGTGTCAACAGATGGGGAAGATATGGAATTGAAGAGCCTGATAGTGTGGGCTCAGAGTGGCCTGATGGTGTGGGATCAGAGTGGCCTGAAGGTGTGGGTTCAGCGTGGCCTGATAGTGTGGGCTCAGCATGGCCTGATGGTATGGGCTCAGAGTGAGTGGCCTGATGGTGTGGACTCAGAGTAGCTTGAAGGTGTGGGCTCAGAGTAGCTTGAAGGTGTGGGCTCAGAGTGGCCTAATGGTATAGGCTCAGAGTGGCCTAAAGCACAATTGCCTTTGATTGCTCCAGAAGATTCCCAGGTACCAAATGTCTCTCACTAACTTTCCCGTTTTATAGCCACCAACTCTCTGATGTTCTTGCTAACTGACGGAATCCTCAATAATGTGTGTGGGTTGCTTTCCCCCTCCCAGGTCTTTGCTTACAATTAGCAGTGTAGCCTTGTGTTTTAAAAAAAATTTTCTCCTTTCCAGTATTTCAGTGATAAAGATCATCATCACCCTTTGAAAGGAAAATTCAGTACCCAAACCGAAAACACCGCATGGAGGAGGCTCTTCCTGGTTCTTGGGAGCAAACAGCAAAGTGCGTTATTTCCCCTTTTCTGGTCTAAGCACAGGAGGATGGAAAATAGAGTCACTCAAATAACTCAGATGTTTCCCGCACAGGACAATAATAGCAGGAACGTTTCTGCGGCTCCAAAGAAGCAAGTGTTTCTAATTAGTGAGCAAGAGCAGATGAGGTAACTATTCTGGGCAGAAAAGCAAAGCTGAGAAATTGCCTGAATTCTGCTTGTGAAGGTTGCCACCTACTGGGGAGCATGCAATACTGCAGCAGACTTGAAGGGAAGGGCATGGGCTAAGGAAAGAGCAGGAATAGCACACTTCACAGAAAGAAGGGACATGGTGGATGGCGCCCACCATGGAGTCACGGTTACGAGAAGGCTCAGATAGGAATGTGCATCTGGGAGAGATCTACCTGGGCCTACAGGACCCCTTGGGGCTTAGCCAAAGGACTGAGGAGAGTATGCGAAATAGAAGTCACTGGGCACAAATGCAGAGATAAGGAAAACCACCATCACGGCAGAGCCCAGGCAGTGGCAACTCTAGCCGTAGAAGATCGTTTGCCCTAGAAATTTGATTAAATGAGATTTGATCCAGAGGTCTTTGGGAGGATAAATTAAGAGTTTTCCCCAAATAAAAAAAGAAATGGTTGAAGACTCATTGAGGCCTTATGGAACAAGTGCCCAGCAATTAAGAACCAATCAGCAGGTAAAGATTCCCCAGTAGGCGGCACAGAGGTCTTTGGGCTTGTAGATAAACACTAGGGAGCCTGGAATGTTAAAGACACAGGATTGTTCCATTAAAGTAAGGAATGTATAACCTGCCATCTGCCCAGGAGGCTGGCAGCAGACATAGTTAAGAACCTGGTGACCTTTGTGCTGTCTGTGAGCTGGAGACCACACTGGATCCTCCCCAAGACCCTCATCATGAGCTTGTTTTTCTCAATCTACAGAACCCATCTCTATGGAAGATATCACATGTCCTTTACTAAGAGTTTCAATGCAGTTACATCCGATCTTTATTTAGCTTACTTTGTTCTTCAAGGAGATTTATGTGTGTGTTATTGTGCACATGGTATTGTTTTCACCAAATTGTGCTGTGATTAAATATGCCTAAAATAAACTATTCAGGGTCAGACTCCCAAAGTTTGGACCAACACCAGCTACTGAGCCATGTTGAAACGAACTGCTTTCTTACCTCCTACAAATCAATACTCTGCTGGCCGAGGTGGTCGCAGAGATTCCCACATTCCCTAATCAGAAATCTCTGAACAAAGCTGGGTGTGATGACTCACACCTGTGATCCCATGTGTTCAGGACACTGAGGCAGGAGCCTGAAGTAAATCTCAAGGCCATTCTGTGGTACATAGTAAATTCCAGGTCAGCCTGGGTAGAGAGTGAGAATCTGTCCTTTAGAAAAGGAAAAGAAGAGGAAAATCTCTGGGCAGATGGCAAATCTCTTGGCTCCTTGGGAATGGCCTTTAAAAAGACAAGCCAGACTAAAGATTGACATACGGATCTGACAGATAAAACAGTCCTCACCTAACACCAGTCCTGGCCATCATTCTCCACTAAGTATGAAGAGCCAGCAGCTGTGGCTCCCTCAAGAGCTGTCAACACTGAAACCCAACCCTGCCCCCTAAGACATGAAAGCCTGCATCTGGCCCATGTGCACTTCTCTCTGCCCCACAGAAGAAAGGCCCCACGTTGCTTCATCATCTGCTTCTTTTAAGTATACTGAGTCCCATGTTACCGGCACGGCCGTTAAGGGAGCAGTGGGGGTGGGGAGGAATGTAATTCCTGGAACTGAGCGATAGTAACTAAGTAAGCATGAATGTGCTAACAAGAACTCCACACTCCAGGAAGAGACTGAGTAAGACAAACAAGTTTGTCTGGGTGAAAAGGGACAGGCGAGGAGCTTTTCACCGAGGAAACCATTTTTGGCCAGCACACTGACTCAAGGCTGCAGGAAAGTGGTATGTTCGGAAACCTCAGGCCTTGCTCCACCTTGAACAGTCACATTCATTCTGAGCAAGTCCCTTCAATCCTCGGTCTCTCTGCTCATCACAAAACAGGGGAAATAGTGGGGACTGAATAAGGAGGCCTTGAGCACAATGGCGAGAAACCAATACCTATAGTAGTCAGTGCTGTGTTTTTATACCCTGACCCATCTTGAGCTTTGTGCTAGGGAGTGCACAGTGGTGGTGGGGGGGGGGGGAGATGACCCCTATCTAAGTGCTGGAGCTTCTGTGTGCTGTTTGCACGCCTAGCATTGAACTTTCGGATCCCAGACAGGTCATAGGATCCACTGTGACATGGACCCAAGTAAAGACTGAACTGCTTTTAAAACTCTTGGCCAACTTGCTGGGAATTGAACCATTATTTTTAGCATTATTTATGGAAAAAGATGTGCTCCGAGGCAAACTGAATTAAGAAAACAGTTCTCTAGGACACATGCTCGTGCACCAGAGACTGTCATTTTTCACACAGACTCCTACAAAGAAGACCACTGCTTCATACACAACGAAAACAGTCAGAACGCCAATATTCTGGGGTCTGCCTTTTGTGTTTTGTCAACTTGACACAAGCTAGAGTTCTCTAGGAAGAGAAAGCTCAGTAGAGAAAATGATTCCATCGAATTACCTGTAAGCAAGTCTGTGGGGCATTTTCTTGATTAGCGATTGGTGTGGGAAGCCCAGTTCATGGTGGTCAGTGCCACCCCTAGGCAGGTGGTCCTGGAGTGTATAAGAAAGCAAAGGGGGAAAGCCAGAGTATGAGTCAGTAAGCAGCATCCTTCCATGGCCTGTGCATCAGTTCCTGCCTCCAGGTTCTTGCTCCGAGTTCCTGCCCTGACTGCCCTTCTTGAAGACCTGCAAGCTGTACACTGAAATGAACCCTTTCCTCACCAAGTAGATTTCAGCTGTGGTGTTTTATCCCAACAACAATAAGCAAACTAGGACTCTCATGCTTGTAGGTGATGGTGGCTATCCTTCCTGGAAGGGGCCAGAGATGTGCAGGTCTAGCCCTCTCTATAACCCAGGAGACGAGCATCAAAATGTTAACACTTCCCCGGGGATGGATAAATGCACCTGAGGGCTAGAGGCTCTTAGTCTCCATTTCCTTTCTCAAATCCCACTGAAGAGCTGCCCCAGAGTAGGCAGTCTTTCCCCGGCACGCTTCTGTTAAGGATTCACAAGTCATTGACTGAGTGTCTGTTGATCCAGCTTGTTTGCATAATTAGGCGGCACAGGTGGGTTTCTGCCTTGGTTTTCCCAACAAGTGTAAATGAATTGCCTACCTCAGATGAAACCTGGAACAGAAGATGATTCAGCTCTGCACAGAATGGCTTGTAAACATAAGGGGGAAACTCACACAGCTAGAGAAAAGATCTGAGGAAAAGCATGGTAGGCATTGTGTTCACTTTTTTCTTCCCAGCCACCAAGAAATAAATTTGTTTCTTCCATTAAAAGCCTCTTCTCTTATTTCAAACAAAAAAAAAAAATGTGTCAAAACATATAGAGAAGCGCAATAGGAATATTAAGGTCAAGCTGGGCGTATAGCTTGGTAGAGAGTTTTTCTAGCATCTGTGAACCTGGGTTCAATCCCCACACAGGGACAGAAACTCATCAACACAAGGCACGGCACTGGGGAAGTGATGGCACCCCAGCGGCTCTGGAGCATCTGAATTGTCAGGAGAAAGGGGGACTGAGCTTTGGAACAGCACCTCAAGGGCCTCTGCAAACTTTCTCCCCAGGAAAATAACTATGGCTGGAGAAATATATTTTTAATTTAATGTTCAACAAACATCTAAGTGCATACAACAAACAGGGAAATATTTAATCAAGAAAATCCACTAAGTCTCTGTAAGAATGGAAACTGGTGGCATTCTACATCTACCCACACTCTGCTCAGAATTGGGGAAGCACTGGTGAGGACTGGTGAGGACTGATGAAGCTAAGAACACAGGGCTGCACCCTTATCCAGCTCTCAGTCTGGAAGTGCAGAATCCCAAGGAGGGCCAGGCTACCATGTGTATTTCCCAGTTTGGAACTAGGAATCTCTATTCCAGATAATAACATCTGAATGGTCTAGGGCTACCTTCCTCCACCCTCATCTCATACAGCAGAAGCTGCATGAAAGACAGGACAGGATAAGGACAACTGTTCCTAAATGCTTTTATACCACTGTGATCAAATCCCTCACAGAAGCAAATTAAGGAAGGAGAAGTTACTTAAGCCTGTGGCTTCAAGGAATGTAGTGGACCACAATGAGGAACGTAATGACCACTGAGACAACCATGTTCATGGTGGTGGGGGTGGTGGAGGTGGTGGGGGTGGTGGTGGTGGTGGTGGTGGTGGTGGTGGTGGTGGTGGTGGTTGCATGATGAATCAAGAGGCAGAAAGAGAGTCCAGAAGTGAGAATGGACTGTAACATTCAAGTCTGTTTCTAGTGTCCTACATCTAAAATCTACAACTAGATGTGTCCCTGAGTTTCCAGAACCTTCCAAAAGCTGAGACCTAAGTATTTAAGTGCATGCACCTGTGAACAACGTTTCACATTGAAGCCACGACAGAAGCCATGCCAGGAGAGGCAAGCTGAGGAGAACACAGGCTGCTCTCCTGTTCAGTACCCTGGCCTCCTAGCAAAAAGGTCACTCTAAGAAAAAAGGGGCCATGTCCCTGTCCTAAGTTCTAAATCAGAACCTATAGGATGGATGGTGCTTTTCTCCAAACGGGTGAGATAGGATGAGAACAGAAGCCTTAGACTCCCTCTTCAAAGAATGATCGTATTTGGGATGGCTTGTGGGCACATTCAAGCATAAGGGACACTGCTGGACACAGCAGAGACTTTATCAGTAAGCAATTCAGAGGAGCAGGTACTTCAAGGAGCAATTAGCTAAACCACTGGCCCGGGAATAGACGTTTAAGAAAAGAAATGATCGGGAAAGCTGACTAACCATGGACATTTTGATAGCAGCTTTTAGAAGAGGAAAGTGATGGAAGTCTTTAGTTTGACACAAAATCTTCAGCAATACGAAATGGGAACTTCACAAGGCAGAAGAGGGGGAATAAATCCAGAGTCCATCGAAGAGGAACTGACCATTACAAGCAGCTCTCCCGAGGTAGTACCTAGAGCCACACTTGAGACTGAGAGCCTCAGAAAACCAGCACCATATTCTCAGGAACAGACATTTTAAGGAGAAAAAAAAGAGAGAGGAAATGAGATAAAAGTTATATGTGTTGTGGCAGAGGAAGGCGGGGAGCCAGGAAAACCTCTTCTTGGCACCATCTTAAAAAGGACAAAGCAACAGAAGGACAGCCTTTTTTTAAAGAGTCTGCTGAATCTTCCAGGGTAAACATACCTGCTTTTGCTACACTGTCCTCAAATTTGAATCTGTATCCCAGCAGGTTTTTGCCACTCTCAGACCTCATCAGAAACATTTCTCATGCAGTATCCTGTGGTTGTTTTTGTTGTTTTGTTTTGTTTTGTTTTTAACTCTTTACACTCTTTGGGGGACCTGTCACCCAGCTCCCAAATAATCACACGGAGACTTATTCTTACTTATGAGTTCCTGGCCTTAGCTTGGCTTATTCCTAGCCAGCTTCTCTTAAATTATCCCATCTACCTTTTGCCTCTGGGCTTTTACCTTTCTCTATTTCTGTACATCTTTTCTATCCTTGTTACTCTGTGTCTGGCTGTGTGGCTGGGTGGCTAGCCCCTGGCATCCTCCTCACCTTCCCCTTTTCTCACACCTCCTTTTTCTCTTTTTCTCCTTCTATTTGTTCTCTCTGCCTGCTTAGTTATTGGCCATTCAGTTCTTTATTAGACCAATCAGGTGTTTTGGACAGGCAAAGTAACACAGCTTCACAGAATTAAACAAATATTATAAACAATTAAACATGTCTTGCAGTTTACATCACATCGAAGAAACAGGAACTTATCCTTACAAATAGGAACCTTAACTTACAAGGACTTAATACAGGACAAACAGGAACTTGTTCTTAACTGTCTGAACTGCAAACAGGAACCTTAACCTGCAAGGTATATTGTTAAACAAACATAAAAGAACACAACACATCTTGGCATCATTAAACAAATGTTCTACAGTATAAACAAATGTAACACATCTTCAACTATTATTCCACACCAGTATCCAGATGGTAGTTAATGCAGAAACTCACAACTGGTCAAAGTTCAGAGAAAGGTGTCTGTGGAGTGCTCAGCCACAAATGGGACATTTATATCACCACCATCCTGAGGTTCAGAAACCATTGCAGAAGAAAGATCAGAAAGATTATACAATCAGAGGCCAGGAAAGTGTTAAACCTGAGAATCTTGAGGAGAACAGACCAAATCCACGATTGTCCAGTTAAAGCAAGCTGTATTTTAGGGCTCACTCAAGACTGGCCAGCCAGCTGTCTCAACCTAAGTCAGGATTTGAGAGAGCAGCCCCTGTCAGCCCCTTGAGGTCCTTTCTGTAGGAGAGCTAAGATGTTCACAGGGGTGAGAGAGGTGTCTGTTATACAGAAAAATACAGCGGAAGGGAAGGAACAAGGATAACGATATACATCATATGAATGAGGCTGCAAGCTTAGTGTAGGTCGAGAAACATGTCTTGCAGTTTACATCAGATCGAAGAAACAGGAACTTATCCTTACAAATAGAAACCTTAACTTACAAGGACTTAATACAGGACAAACAGGAACTTGTTCTTAACTGTCTTAACTGCAAACAGAAACCTTAACCTGCAAGGTATATTGTCCCCGATTTGGCCTCACAAAGGACTAAGGTGAAACTGTGTCTTCTGGATACGACAGGACCACTGTTCTCATGAACTCACAGCAACCATGGTTACCTACACAAGACCCGCATAAGGTCAACCTAGTCAGTATTCTAACATGAAGTGGAGAGCCGCTAAAGGAGGCGCTACTGACGATTGGTGGCTTCTGGGAAGGCCAGACAACACCATGACAGGCTCCGAAGAGCTCAGTAAGAATTAGGCCTTAGTTCCTGCTTCTTGAAACTGAGCAAGCCATTTCTGAGGAAGCCCTGAACAAAGGACAATCAATCTTTAATGCCCCCTGACAGCAGCTCGAGGTATACTAGGCCTGAGCCAGCACCCCCTCCCACAGCCTCACAGCAGCTCAAGGTAATAACTAAACAAAACCTGGGACAAAACCTGGGACATGTCCAGGCCTGCCCCAAAATGAAAAAGCTATAGCCTTAGCCAGCCCTTGCTAGCCCTAGCCAATTAGGAGTGTACTAACATAATTACCACTCACTTAAGCCCATCGATTATAAAATGACCGAACTGCCCTAGAAACTCCCCTGAGCTATGCTTAAAAGGAGCTCACACATCCCTCTCAGGGGTTAAACACTCTTGCTGATTGCATATGTGAGTGGTGGTCTTTTGTGAGACTTTTCCAGGACCCTAACAGCTTCTAGGGAAGGGGAAAGTTGGTTTTATTTAAGGATGTAACCTCTGGTAGATGACCACACTCAAGTAGATGATCCAGCATGAGTATAGAGACAGCACAAAGCTGGAAGGGAAAGGGAAGGTATGAGGTGGATCTGGGAGGCATTAACGTGTGAATGTGATCAAAATACACTGTATAAGATTCTCAAAGAATAAAAATACTATATATTTTTAAAAGACTCTTGTACAGTCAGCAGCTCAGCCCCCACCCCACCCCACCCCACCCTATGAAACTCACACAAACAGGAAATCCAGAGTGATGAAGTCAGGACTACTGACTGAAACCTGGCTGACAGAATAACTCTCCACTGCAAATAACAAACTCTGAATAGGCACCTTGTAGAAACATGGTTGGAGCCAGAGTCTTCAGACTGTTGACCACAGCACAACAATAATTAAGCAAATAAGGAATTACTGGGAGGCCTTGCTGCTAAGAGGCTGCAGTCTATCATGGCCTGGGAACTCTCTCCAAAAACTCATCAACAAGTAGACTCCCTCCCCAGTGAAACTTTCTACTCTCTCCTATTGTGTGATATTTTGTTTGTGTTCTGACAAAAAAAAAAAAAAAAAAAAAGCTTGCCTGGAGATCAGAGGGTAGAGCTAACCACTAGTTAACCATAGAGGTCAGGCGGTGGTGGCTCACACCTTTGACCCCAGCACTTGGGAGCCTCACGCCTTTGATCTGAGGATTTGAAGAGGTAAGAAGTCTCTAGTGGCTGCTTTGCTTCTCTGATCTTTCAGATTATTACCCCCCTATCTGATTCCTGGTTTTTATTGACAAACTAATTAGGTTCAGCTTCACTCTACCCGCCTTTATCTGGAGAATGTCCCTGGGCCCAGAGGACTGACTTTACCTGAAAGCTGTCTCTAAGCCTGGATGCCTGATTTATCTCTAAGGTAACCCTTGACACAGTTTCCTGCTAGAAACCTTCCCCCTGCTGCACATATAGTAACTAAGACTTGTACTAGGAGCTCTACTATAGGACCCTGCTGCCACATACAAAGCTTTGTGACAGGAGCGTGTCACTTAATGCAAATTAGAGTTTGTCCCCAGGCTTCCCAATCCTATGTATTTCCTATACTCTGGAATAAAGCTAAGCTAATTCACTGAAGCCATATCCCAGAGGGTTGTCTCCATCCATGTACCCACACCATCCAATCCCTGTTCCCCTGCTTCTGCTCCCTCCACCCTCATGGACCAAGGCACCCAAAGAAGAAAGCAAAACCACAGGAATGTTGTCTGACCTTCCTTCCAGGGGCTGCACTTTAAACTACCGGTGGCCCAGCCAATAAGGCCATAGCCTGGGTGAGTTCTGTCCCCCCAGACAATGGCTCTGCTGCTGCCACTAATGGTAGTTCTAACTAAATCTCTATTGTTCTAAGAAAACTCAAGATTCAAAGGCTAGGGTGAAAACCTGTGAGCTCAGAGAGTTAGAGTAGCAACTGTCTAACTTTCTCTCTTTGCAGGTATCCCGGAAGCCACTCCCTTCCCCACCTCCCCAACTAAAAAACCCAAGCTAAGCTCCTCCCTGCTGCTTCCTGTCAACCAGTTGCTAACCCCACCTCTCTGAGCCCAGGTTAATTTTATTTAATTAAGGCAAACACAACACATCTTTACATAGATTAACAAATGCAGCATGAACAAATGTAACACATCTTTGCCTGGTTAAACAAATGTTCCACAACATTACAAAATTTACAAAAGACATGAATCAACATACACCTTTCAGTTAAAACTCTAAATATTATTGGTCTCAATTTCTCCATCAAAAGACACAGGCAAGCAGATTAGATTTTAAAATAGGACCCAGCAATTTATTGTCATGAAGGAAACCACCTCAGTGTGAAGAAGGGGTATTACCACGAGGAAAGGGAACCAGGAAATAAGCAAGGTCACTGTTCTAATATCTGACACAATGGACATCAATCCAAAACCAGTCAGAAAAGATGAGGACTAACTCACTTAAGGAAACTCTCTCTATTGAGAGGACATTCTAATTTAAAACATAAGCGCACCCGATTTACAAAAGAACTACTTCCACATGTAAAGACGCAGATTAATCCCAGCACAATAATAGTAGGTGGCTGCAATACCTCACTTTCACCAGTGGGCAGGTCGGTCATCCTGACAGACAAATAAACAGGTCCATCTGCGCTAACTGACATCACAGAGCAAATGGATCTAATAGATACTTACAGAACATGTCATCCGAACACTACAGAATACATCTTCTCTTTAGCAGCCTGTAGGACTTTCTCTAAAATAGATCATATAACAGTACACAAGGCACATCTTAGCAGACACAGGAAACTTGAACTAATTCTATTAATAGAATAGCACTACAAATCTACAGCAAGAGGAATTACAGAACATACACAAAACAGAGATGAACACCACACCACTGAAT
>CABHPP010142511.1:1191-24499 GCA_902168425.1 Peromyscus attwateri | reverse complement strand
TGTCCTATCCGGCACACTGTGCACCTTCCCGGGGACACCTGAGGATGTACCATGTGACAGTCAGGGATAAAGGAAAGGCAGATACATTTGTGTGGAAGCTCTCTAGGAAAGATTCATTATTCATCCCACAAACATTTACTGAGCGTATGGCGCTGCCTTCAGCCACGGAACAGATGGCCCAAGGCAACCGATACACGAGGCCTCCTCCAAACTGGAGGATTCCCTACTCCCCACAAATGACAAATCAGTAGCTGCAACATGCACCCATCTGCTGTGATCTGGAGCCCAGATATTCTCTCTGCCTCTTCAGCATGGAGGAGCAGATCACTACCAATTTTTCTTTCTGTCAACAGAAGCTGAGGAATAAAGTATGCCCAATTGACATAAGCAGTCCCAATTGCCTTCAGAATTTGGCCTGAAGCCCAATTATATTTTTCTAGTTTGTGCCACAGTACATGAAAAGTACAATTTGTCTCATTTCTTTTCCTTACTTTTAAAAATATTCAAAAATTAAAAAGAAAAACCTTGGCTGAGTGAAACCAACCAAGCATGTTCTTCAAGAATAATTTTGAGCATAATCCATAGCTATGTTATTATGATATATCCTCTAAGACAGATTCAGTTGAAAGAATCTGGATATATTATTTTTAAATTATATGCATATGAATAAAGTATATATTGCATACAAATAATTTAAAAATATTGTTGCTGGGTTGAGGATAAATCAAGGTTGTAAATATGTTCATGGGCACAGACATGCATGTGTACACACACACATACACACACACACACACACACACACACACACACAAAGACAGACAGACAGAGAGAGAGAATGAGAGAAAGAGAGAGAGAGGAAGCACTAAGTTCACAATGCAATGTTTTGTGAAAGTTATTTTCTAGGCTTATTTTTTGAAATTAAGACTGTATGTTTTCAGGAATAATGTATACATGGTGGGTGGTTTCCCAAGGATATATCCAAAGGCCTACTTCACCAATAATTCAGGCAAACTAAGTCAAACTGGTCTGGTTTCCAGGGGCAGAATAGCCAGGTGCAGTGATTCCTGCTTGAAATTTCAGTTCCAGAGAAGCTGAGGCAGGAGGATTACCATGGATTTGAGGACAGTCAGAGCTACTGGTGAGTTCCAGAACAATCTGGGCTATAGAATAAGACTCTGACTCTGGCAGGAGTTTTGGTGGTTTCCTTTCCTCAAGCAGAGACCTCTACTCAGTGCCATGTCCCAATCGTGTTTACCCCTTTCCTCTAGCTTAGAACATGCATCTAACTATAAACCATAAATGGAGCCACAACACCTGCATTTGCCTTCAGGAGAGAATCCCAGGATGTGATGCGCTGGTGAAATCCAGACAGAAGGAGCTTAGATCACTCATTGTGGACTTGCTCAGTTGTCTTCTTGGAGCAGAGAATAGAAAACATTTTTTTAAACTGATTTAATAGCTAGTTTCTAAAATAAGGAGCAGAGTAGATGCTCTGAATGCTGGCAGACTTCAAGTCTTCCTCTTCTGGGCATACTGCCCAGCCCTTTAGTGGAAGGTGGGGCCATGTGACTACTTCTGGCCAACAAACCATGAGTAGAAATGTTTCCTTGAGGCTGTAGCAGGCAGGGGAAAGCTCCCACATGTGACTACCCAGTCTTTCTGTTTCTTGGTGTTTAGTTTCCGAGGGCTGCTATAACCAAGTACCTTACCCTGAATGGCTTAAATAATAGAAACTTACTATCTCACAGGTGAGAAATGCATGAGTACCATGCTTCTGGACAAAGGGCCATGTTTCCTCTATAATCACAAGGGACAGATCCGCTCCAAGACTCTATCCTGGCTTCTAGGAGCACATTGGCCATGGCAATATACTTCCACTCTTTATACAGCAGTCTTTCTGTGTGTCTCTGCATCTAAAATGCTGCCTTCTTGTAAAGAGGGCAGCCATATTGGATTAGAGTCCTGCTCTAGTTGGACATGGTTTCAGTAAACTCCTCAAGTTTCCTGTACTGGAATTTAATATTCATCGAGGGATGCTGAGGGAAGAAAATTGATTGTGCTGTTCAGAGTTGGGGGCTTTGGGCATGGTCTAGGGTTAGATAAGGTCCTCAGAGTCTGGCTGTGTGGTTGAACTCCTTGTAGCTTTCTAACATGATGAGGAAAGACCAGAAAACACACATGCACAGGCCATGTCTCTGTCTTCTTCTGTGTGACATTTGCACCACCTAGGGATTCTGGTGATGTGACTCTTTAGCTTGGATTTCCAGAAGAGTTGGTGAAATGCATTTCTTTCTTTTCTTTACAACTCACCTAGTCTATGATAGCTTGTTATTGGCAACAGAAAATTGACTAATATAATTATATATGATTGTGTTTAAACTCTATCAATATCTCTAAAGACCCTATCTTTAAATAAGGTCACATTCTGAGGTATTGGGAGTTAAATCTCCCAAGTATCTTTACATGGAGGATTTAATGGAATCATAGTCACTGGTTACCAAGAACATAAAGACCCAGTGTTGAGAGGGTGGAGCCTGGATGCCTGAGTCTAGGCATAGAGGGAAGCTACCTGGGGATTCACAAGCCCTTCTAGGAGGGAAGATTAAACTTTCATTAAGACTAGGATTTGGAGGGCTGTTTGTTATGTAGCACAGCCTAGCCTAACTATATAAGTGTCTTAGTCAGTGTTCTATTGCTGTGAAGAGACACCATTTGATTGTGGATGGCTTACAGTTTCAGAGGTTTGGCCCTTTCTCATCATGGTGGGCAGCAGGGCGGCATGCAGGATGCTGGAGAGGTTCTACATCAGAATCCGAGGGCAGCAGGAAGAGAAAGAGAGCCACTAGGCCTGGCTTGAGCTTCTGAAATCTTAAAGCCCATCCCTTGCAATGACATACTTCCTCCAACAGGCCACACTTCAACAAGTCACACTTCCTAATCCTTTCAAATAATGCCACCCCTATGAGCCTATGGGGGCCATTTCCATTCAAACCACCACAATCATGATAGAAAAAAACACTTTATAAATTCCTTGGGTGACTTATTATGAAGGTCTTTCATCTTGGTAGCAACCATCAGTTAACCAACTAAAGAGCCCAATTCCCCTCTGACCGAACCAAACACTGCTCCCCTGTTCCCAGTTCCCTACAATCTTGTTGTTCCCTGTCATTGATTTCTTATTATTGTATCAATTACCATTCTCCATTGTGTTTCTGCTCCTATTTTTCTTTTTCTTACGCTGATTTATTTGTTTATATTAAGTATCTGGCCCCAGTAAGCCTGTGAGAATGCCAACTCTGCTATAAACAAGCCCTATTATTCATAGCTACCTTTTAATTCCTTTTCTAAGCCTTTAAATTGTAATCTGTGTGTGTTCTCAATAGCTCCCTAGGTAGCTGGAGGTGATAATGGAAGAGTGGGTATTTTCCAGCTTAGGGTTAATAATCACTTGTTTTTTCCTGTTCACGTTTAATGTAGAGACATAAACACATTTCGGAGGCAATTTAAAATATATGGTGAAAAATGCAACATCACAAATCAAAGTTTATATCTATTTCAAAGCATTTTGTATTCATAACAATTCTACCATGTTAGTACCACACATATTATCATCATCTCTTTATGAGTTTAAAAAAAAAACCTAAAGAAAGAAGGTATACCTTTGGCCCCAGAACCACAGGGGTAAAAAAGATGACATTTGCACCCCTTAAAACTCAAAAAGTTGGGCTGGAGAGATGGCTCAGAGGTTAAGAGCACTGACTGCTTTTCCAGAGATCCTGAGTTCAATTCCCAGCAACCACATGGTGGCTCACAACCATCTATAATGAGATCTAGTGCCCTCTTCTGGTCTACAGACATACATACAAACAGAACACTGTATACATAATAAAAAAAAAAAATAAATAAGTCTTTAAAAAAAAAACTCAAAAAGTTATGTTCTTAAAGTAGGAGTGGTGGTTCACACCTGTAATTCCTAAACTTGGAGGAGAAGGAGGAAGATTTTGAGTTCAAGTCAATCCTGAGCTACATATTAAGACCCCCCCCCAAAAAAAAAAAAAACCAACAAAAATTCTCTGTTTCCTTATAGAAAAATGAAGTTGCCAGGGAAGGCTGGCACATACCTTTAATACCAGCATTTAGGAGGCAGAGGCAGGTGGATCTCTATGTGTTCAAGGCCAGCCTGGTCAACAGAGCGAGTTCTAAGACAGCTAGAGCTACAAAGAGAAACTCTGTCTTGAAAAATACACACAAAAAAATAAAAGAAAAATGAAGTTATTTGATAAGAAGTGGAGGTTTCCAAATTTAAGTCTAGCTGTGGAAGCTTCATCCTAACCAAACCTCAATGGAAAAAGCTAAACCCCGAGTATGGCCCTGCCCTCCAGTGCCGAGGAAGGGGCATTTCAACACAGGAGAAAGGGCAATCCATTCAACTGTCACCTGTTTTTAAATTTATGAATTTTCTTTTAATTACCAAATATAGGAGGTAGAATTAGCCTAACCTCCACAGGAATCCCTGTTTCTTAGTCCCCAGAACCTATGACTTCACCTGTTACTAAAAGTTACCTTTGAAAAATAAACTTTGGCACCACAATTAACTGTTTTTTGCAATGCTGAGCTGGGTTACTGATCCTGTGTTACTTGAGTGGGTACTAAATCCAGGTGACTTCTCAAAATGAGAAGGCACAGAGGAAAAGGCTGCGTGAACACAAAAGGAGAAATTAACCACAAGCCAAATACCACTTGGAGCCACCAGAAGTTGGATGAGGAAAGGGAAGATCTCCTTCTATAGCCACGGAGGGAGTTCAAAATCCTGGTGAGGCCTTGGAGTTGTGTTAGTGCCTCCAAAAGCATTAAAGAATAAGTTTGTGGTTTGCAAGCTATGCGCCTGCCCCAGCACCTACGAGAGACTTATATAGCAAGTAATGTTAAGATAAATAAACTCACCCCTTACTTGACAGCAACATCATTCCAGGGTGAAGACTGGAAGTCAAATTGAAGGATACAGTGATTGTGAGATGAGTCTCAGATACAGAGTGAGGCTCAGGAATTCTATGCCTTGGTCACTCTCAAATTCTCTCTTCATCCATCAGAGTTGAAGTTACTTTCTTATTTGAGAATAAGAATGCACAGGAAATTGAGAATTGCATTTCTAAGCATTTCTCTTTAGAACTTTTTGGTAATACATGGTTTTCAAGTCATAGCCCTCCGACACAATGCTGTGTTAAGGAGATAAGCCAAATGCTCCTAAGAACATATACCAGCTTCATCAGACGTCTAAGAAATAGCTTTAACTTTTAAATGTAAAAGTAATAAATATGCATAAAATTCCAACAATATGGTAAGTGAATAAAATAGGAAATGAAAATCACTAGACCAGGGGCAGGGGTTGAAATCAGTAAAGATCAAGGGTGGCTATTATAGATTCCACCTCTTAGTGAGGATCCTGAGGACTCCCTCAGCCGTGCCTTCTAGCCCATCCCTATTCCTTTGTGTCAGTGCTGATACCTAGAAATGCCTTCTACCTGGGACCCCTGGTGGCCACAGCTGGCTGGGACTCAGGTGGAAAAGTGACACTATCCTTCCTGTTGCCCATGGCTGTTTCTCCAGTCTCGCCCTCAGACCTGTATCAGCCTCATGAGAAGCATCCTTCTTCCCACTTCAACTCCATTCACTAGAGACTCCACACTTGGTACAGAACCACATTCCCCTAGCTCTTTTATCAGGGTCTCTCCACAAGTATTTTTTGTTCAACTGCAGCATAATTTCAGGAACCCCTCCTTCCACCACACCTCTATCTCCCTGGGGACCTCATCTCTTGGTGTGAACAAGATACCTTGAGCTCTTTCCCCCAGCCCCTCTCAGCCTTTTCTCCTAGCCCATCTCTATTTTCTGCTGCTCACCAACCTGCAAAGGCACTCTCTACCAGGGAAGCATAGCCATAACACTTCTCTAAGATCCAGAGGGGACAACAGAAACCAAGTAAACAAAAACTCACTCAACAAAGACAACACCCAAAAGCACTTCAATCATCCTAACTCCAGATGCCTACACAAAACACAAAAATGAATCACCAAGACAATATGCCGCCACCAGAAGCCAGTAGTTCTTACTGCAGTAGGCCCTGAGAATTGCAATATAGCTGAAACACAAGACAAGGACTTCAAAATAGCAATCATGAAGATGTTGAAGGACCTTAGAGAGTATGCATGAATCCCTTAATGAAGACCACAAAACCACAAAGAAAGAGCAGAATGAAATCATGAAAACAGCTTGAGATATGAAAGTAGAAATAAAATTACTAAAGAACATACAAATTGAAATGAAACTGGAAATGAAAAATTTAGGAAGTTAAAAACCTCAGAGGTAAGACTCACAGGGTACAAGACAGAAGAGAGAAAGAATATCCAGTTTTGACAAGATAGAAGAAATGGATGCCTCAGTGAAGGAAAATGTTAAATCTCAAAAACTCCAGTCACAAACTCTGGGACACTAAGGAAAGACCAAATCTATGAGTAATCGGAGTAGAGGAAGGATTAAAATACCCAGATCAAAGCCACAGAAAATATTTTTAACAAAATCATAAAAAATTTTCCCAACCTAAAGAAGAAAGTACCTACCAAGGTACAAGGAGCATACAAAACACCAAATAGACAGGACCAGAAAAGAAATTCATAGTAATTACTAAATCTATAAAATAAAGAAAGGATATTTAAAGCTGCAAAAGGAAAAGACCAAGTAACATACAAAGGCAGGTCCACTAGAATAACACCTGACTTCTCAATGGAGACTTTGAAAGCCAGAAGGACCTAGACAGAAGGTGTGCAAACTCTTAAGAGACCACAGATGCTGGCCCAGACTACCATACCCAGCAAAACTATCAATCACAGCAGATAAAGAAAGAAAAGCATTTAAAATCAAATTTAAACAGTATCTACTTACTAATCCAGCTCTATAGAAGACCCTAGACAAAAACTTCAGTCTAAAGAAAACACAAGGAATAAGTAACTCCAGAATAGTAAATCAAAAGAAGGGGAAAAACCAAACCATAATAACTACATAATAGGAATCAAAAAAACACTGTGTATTGCTAACTTTCAATTTAATAGTTGCAACTACACCTCTCTCTCACCCCCCCCAAAAAACCCAGACTAACAGATATGATCCATCTTTCTGCTGCAACCAAGAAACACCTCACCATCAAAGATAAACATCACCTCAGGGTAAAAAGATGGAAAAGGGTATGCCAAGCAAATGGACCCAAGAAGCAAGTATAGTTATTTTAATATCTGACAAAATAGACTTCAAGCCAAAACAAATCAAAGGAAAATCCACCAAGAGGATTTTAAAATTATAAACATTTATGCACCAAACACCTGGGTCCCCAAGTTCATAAAAAAAATTACTACAGCTAAAATCACACATTGACCCTCCTACAGTTACACTGAGTGACTTCAGTACCCAAGTCTCATCAATCAACAGATCATTCAAACAAAAACTAAACAGAGAAATGTTGGAGTTAAATAACATCATAAAACAAATGGACCTAGCAGCTATTTACAGAACATTCGCCCAAACACAAAAGAAAATACTTTCTCCTCAGCAGCGGATGAAAATTTCTCCAAAATTGACCACATACTTGGACACAAAGCAAGCTCAACAGATTTAAGGAAATTGAAAAAAGAAAAAAAAACACCCTGCATCCTATCTGCCATATATTAAAGCTGTATATCAACAACAACAGGAAATATACAAACCCATGGACACTGAACAAATCACTGCTGAATGAAGACTGAGTCAGCACAGAAATAAAGTAGGAAATTGAAAACTGTTCAGAATTGAATGAAAATAAAAATACAACATACCTAAATCTATGGGATACTGATGTGGAATATTAGTTAAAAACATGTTATATTCTTTTATGCTGTGGAACACTTGTTTAATGATGCAAAGATGTGTTGCATTTTGTTATGTTGCATTTGTTTAACTCTGTGAAGTTGTGTTACTTTGCCTGTCCAAAACACCTGATTGGTCTAATAAAGAGCTGAATGGCCAATAGCTAGGCAGGAGAAAGGATAGGTAGGGCTGCCAGGCAGAGAGAATAAATAGAAGGAGAAATCTGGGAAGAAAAGATCAAAGAGCAAGTGAGAAAAAGAGAAGGAGAGAGGACACCACGGGCCCGACACCCAGCTACACAGCAAGCCACAGAGTAAGAAGTAAAGAAAGGTATATAGAAAGGTAAAACCCCAGAGGCAAAAGATAGATGGGATAATTTAAGAAAAGCTGGCTAGAAATAAGCCAAACTAAGGTCAGGTATTCATAAGTAAGAATAAGATACTATGTGATTTTTTGGGAGCTGGGTGGTGGGCTCCCCAAAGAGCAGAAGAGTAAAAACAAAAACAAAAACAAAAACAGTAAGAACAACTACAGGACACAATGAAGGTAGTTCTAAGAGACAAGTTCATAGCACTAAGTACCTACATGAAAAAAATTGGGGTTATCTCACATTAGCAACCTAGTGGCACACTTGAAAGCTCTAGGATAACAAGATGAAATGACATCCAAAAAGAGTAGACATCAAGAAATAATCAACTCAGAGCTGACATCAAATAAATAAAAACAAACAAACAAAATACAAGGAATCAATGAAACTGTGAGTTGATTCTTTGAGAAAATCAGTAAGACTGATAGAGGGTTAGTGTCTAGAATATATAAAGAACAAGAACAAAATCTGGGCATTAAGAAAATACATAACCCAATTAAAAATGGGGTACAGAAGTAAGCAGAGAGTTCTCAAAAGATGAATCATGAATGGCTAAGAAACACTTTAAGAAATATTCAACATCCTTCGTCACCAGGGAAATGCAAAATAAAACTACTTTGAGATTTTATTGTATACTAGTCATAATGGCCAAGATCAGTAAAACCAATGACAGCTCATGCTGACAAGTATTTGGGGGGAGGGGAACACTTATTGATGGTGGGAGTGAAAACTTGCATGGGCACCATGGAAATCAGTGTGATGGTTCCTCAGAAAGCTGGGAACAGCTCTACCTCAAGACCAGCTCTACCACTCTTAGATCTATATTGAAAGGATTCTACATCCTAGTATAGAGATACTTACTCATTCATATTCATTGCTGCTCTATTCATAATAGCCAGAAATTGGAAATAGCTAGATGTTTATCAACTGATGAATGGATAATGAAAGTGTTGTACATTTACGTGATGGAATATTATTCAGCTGTTTAAAAATGGAATTATGAAATGCACAGTTAAAATGAATGAAGCTAGAAAAAAAATCATCCCAAGTGAAATAATCCAGACCCACAAGGACAAATATTGTCCGTTTTCTTTTATATGTGAATGTTAGTTTTTAAGCCTTTGATAGGTGAACTACAATCTGTGTAATCACAGAGGTTAGATATGGAGTAAGGGAGGAGGGAGGAGGGGAAGATCTCCCAAGGAACAGTAATAGACATACACAGTTATGAAGATAGAAGGGGGATACTGGAATGGAACATTAAATGGGGAGGAGGAAGGAAGAGATTACAGGGAGGGACGACTAACACCAAGGGCCATTTCAAGGACCATGTGGAAAATGTAGAACTGTAGAAGTTTCCTAAAATATCTGCATATATGAAAGAACTTAAAAGAAGTCATCAAATAATAGAGAAGACAGTGTCCCAACTAGACATATTCACCACCAAGTGAAATATCCAGTTCTAGGAATTGGTTACATCTAATTGAATCATTGGCCACAGGTGCTCATGAACACCTCTAAACATCTCGGACTATTGCCAAAACTACTGGTTGCTCCCCAAACCCAACCTGGGAAACAGTAAGGAGGGAAAAGCTTGATCCTAATATATGGTATGAAAAATTTTTATAAAATAAACAGTAGCCATTAGATATTATTGCTGATATGTACCTGGGTGTTATGACTTTATAAGATTGATCTGTACAGCTGTGGCATGCCACCTTACAAAGACTGTACCAAAATGAACTCTGAATTAAGACAGCTAAGTCAAAAATTAAGTCAAAAGGTCCTACTGTTTCATGCAGAAAATCCTCCTCTGTCACAGACCTTCCAACATTTAGAAAGTCCCTTAAAAGACTCACAGAAACTCCTAAGAGATCTTTGGCCACAGTTTGAAAAACATTTGGTAAAAGGTTGTTAACATGCCCTTCAACAATAAGATTCAATAAACATTTGTGGATGTGGATGTGTTTAACAGACAGCCATAAAATACCACCACACAACAGAAAGTTATCAGAATGGATACTCATAAACCAGTTAATGCCTGTCAACAAGCAGAAAACCAGTGGCTTCTCCCGCTATTGATACTTGCGGTTGCCACTTAATGATGTTTTTATTTAACTGATGGCAGCTGTCTCCATGAAAAACTATTAGCACAGTAGATCTTTATTGAAACTGGCAAAGTAATAAATAACGCTTATGACTTCTCCTTTGTTCACAAGGTTAATTGTTATTTAATAACAATTGTGATGCATTAAGAGCTTCCAAGGAATTATATATGCAAACCATTAGACTAAAATAGAAGTCTCAACAATGTACTAATTTATAAGTTGCTGGTAGACCAAAGATATAAAGGTGGTATAGTACTGGATAATACGATGATTACCCAGGACCCTGTATTGTTTTCTTATTTTTCACTTACATTGACAGATACTCATTTAGCAAAATAGCAAGCTATTAATCCAGGAGATACAAAGATTTATAAGATACCACTTTGACCTTGGAAAATGTCCCAGTGTTGTTAAGGGCCCTATATACACATAAGTGTATTAGTAAATGAGCTCAATTTAGAAGATACAAAGACAAACTACTCCAGCTTGGTTGCAAAATCTTTCATAGATAATGCTGGGTACCGTTTGCTAAGATTTCTTTAATTTTTCCAAGTCTATCCAATTTGATTAAGGAACTGTTAATCATTTCTTTCCTATTCACTGACAAACACACCCTAATTTATCTAACTGTAGTCATTTATTTAGACTCCACTTCTTTGAGAATGGGATGGAACCTGAGAGATACTGATTTCTTCCTCTCTGTCCTACCAAGGAGGAGAGTGGAGGCCAGTGAAAAGGCTTACTCTAGTCAAATGGCTACAGCAAAGCCCCAACCAGGGCTCAGGTCACCCAGCTTCTTGCTTCTTTGAGGCCTTAGAAGATGGTTATGTCAATATTGTCCTTTATACTTTGCCCAGTTTGGACATAGTACTTCAAATTTCAACACACAAATTGCATGTCGAAAAACAAGCACAAAGGAGAAAGAGGAATGTTGGTAAAGATGATTTAAAATGAAGAGAAGAAGTGGAGAGGACAGAGAAGAAAGCAGAGGATTCGCTTAGTGACATGAACTGGGGGCTTTGAAAAGGCACCTGATGTACATAGCCTTTGCAGTATTTCTGGTACTAAAATCATTCAAAGTTTACAGGGAAGGGAACAGTGCCATTAAATGCCTGAGGTCACAGAGTAAGTGGCTGCTAGTTAATGTGAGATCCTATACAGGTCTGACCTGAGATCACATATGCTAACCCACAACACCATACTGTAGTCAAAGCTGTGCAGCCTCTAGCGAACGGTGCCCACCCTACAATGCTGGTATAACTAGACAGGGGCCGGGGGTAGTACTGACTGCTGCAGGCTGGGGAAGCCCTGGAAAGGGCTCAGATTGTTACAGCAGCCCCTAAATAGCATTTCTAATGTTCCTGCTCTCTATGATGCATTTCAGTTACCAAGACAATCATCTCAAATAAGAATACCAGTGAAGCTCAGAGCAAATTAATTAGCCATGCTGCAGACACATTAAAACTCCACAAGCAGTTACCATAGTAGGTAACCTTGCATGTTTTACAAAGTGTGGCGTTTTCATTTCAGCTCATGTTTAATAATGAATAATTTTCCCTGCCCCCTGCTAAACAGTGAATGATGAGAAACCCTATGGTAGTTCAGGGGTGCTGAATTAATCTACTGGTAGAATATTCACATTTTCCCTAAGGCAACCTTCCCCTTATTCAGGTTGTATCTATGTTCAGATCTTTATCCTCCCCCAAGGAGTTCCAGCAAATGCCTGGGAAGAAGATAGGCCTTTATTCTTGGCTATGGGGAGAGTAGTGGGGCTTCCCAGTGTGTAAATGTGAATAGGAGTACATGAGGGACTGGCAGAGACTGGCAGGTGGCCTCAGTGCCCACTCTGAGCCCACCTAGCGATGAAGCAGCAGCATCTGCTCCCCCTCTCCAGAAAGTGACTCAAGCAGCCTCCATTCTCCCAAGCCCCATGCCCTGATTTAGTTGTCTTCAGAAGATTTATTCGTGCCCTAGATTTTAACTCTATCCCCTCCCATGAATGCAAGTGGCATTATAGCAAGGGCATTGTTCTGTCCACGGCTGTCTCCCTAAACCAGTATATATAGAAAATATACAATAATTTCTGCTGAATAGTAAGTAAGCATCTAATGCATTTGTCAATGGTGTCTGTTTTGCTTAGAATTTCCTAAGAAAGTAAAGAATGAAATCATGTCCTGTAGCAATATGTCACCCAGTTTCCCATAAGACGCCTGTTCTCTGACGACAGTTCTCTCCTCTTCCCATCCAGCTTTTGCAATAGCCCTGTTGTTGTCCCCACAATCTAGAAGGTTACGCCCTAGTATCAAAATAAAAGTTGCATCCTCTCCCACACGCATCTCAGAAATCACTTCAGGCAAAACATGAAAATATCAACAGCGCCCTAAGTCGTAAAATATTCATAAAATAAATGTTGTATAGCCATTACAAAGAATTAGGTTAATGATAGATATAATAATAGATAGATGGTGGGTTGGTATGGATATAGACAGATGATGGATGGGTGACTGACATACTATTTAATCTTAGTAGATGAATGAACATGCATATGAGAAATTATTGGCTTTGGCTGCCTTTAATGGACAGAATCTGGAAAATGTGTTAATAATAGGAAGGTCCTTGGGGTGGGGGTGGGGGTACATGCGCACATGCGTTCCCATGTATATGGGGGACAGAAGTCATATTGAGTGTCTTCTTCAATCACTCTCCACATTTTTTGAGGCAGAGTCTCGCTGAATCTGGAGCTCACTGATCCTCAGGAATCCCTGCCTTGCTCTTGTGTGGTGCTGGAGACTAACCTCGGGTCTTCATGTTGTAGCAAGTACTTTACCAAGTGAGCCATTTCCCTGACTTGAGAGACTGCATTTTTAGATATGTTTTTAGAACGAGAGGTTATGATGTTGGGAAGGGTTGGTGTATTTACATTTCTAATTCAAAAATTAATTAAGCATCATTATACACCAAATGAAAGAGTGTGGGTGGGCAGGCAACAAGCCATTAACAAATTTCAGCATGGCCCTGAAAGAATTCACCTAGCCAAATGAGAATTTAATGCCTTAGGGTGTCTTCTGAGAACATAAAACTTATTTTCAAAGAATTGAGTCTTCATCTTTCCGTTCTCTGTGAGAGTTCTCAACCCGTGTAATGGCACCTGCTGGCAAGGCCAAAGGAAGTCAATGAACTGAAAATCAAGTTAAAAATGCGTTTGTCCAGGAGAAGCTAGTTAGATGTGATTTTTGGATTGGTCTCCCAAGAACTCCTACCTCCCCAACCATACTTTCCACGTAAAATAATTTTTAAACCAGAATAAATAAGCCTCTGTGGTGATAATACAAAGTACTAAGTGTCTGTAAGCATGTGATACTTACTAAGAACTCTCCATTCACATCACTTGGGCTTACTGGGATGTATTTTTCATTACATTATTTATTATCTGCTGGTCCTGTTGCCTGTATCCAACACTTGCCAATGTGGTCTGTCCAGATGTGAGGTTAACTGCCAGAGGAAAAGAGAAAACCAAGCCAGGATTTTCTGGTTTAGTGTTGAGTCTCTCAGATAGTCCTGCCTGTTCCCCTGAAGATACTGTGAAGTACGGGGTGATGGGTCAGCTCTCTGCCATGGAGGCCTCCTGGTAGCTGATGACCACCTTCGGGGTTGAGTAAGCTATGTCTCTGAACCGTGATGGACAGATGAGAGTTGAGACAGCCATGAAAAGTTCAGCCAGGGCCATCTTCAGCAACTCTATGAGGCTCCTAACCTGTGTCAAGCTCTGTACTCCTCTCCTCTTTGACTGAGTTAGTCAAAAGGCTGAGGGAGACAGAGAGCCGTCAAGAGGAAATGGGGATTTCACTCTTAAAGGAAGGGAACCCCTTCTCTTACAGGGGTTCAGCATTACTGGGCACGGTCATGGAGATCACGGCGGAAAGGAAACACCCAAGGATAAACAGAATTGGTGTTCGTATCTCCAAGCCAACTAAGAAAAGGGGTTGAATAATGACCGCATAGCAAGTCCCGTCCTGTCAGATCCTAGACAGATGCAGCGGAACAGCACAAAGGCAGGTAGGCTGGGCACTGCAGACGAGTTTAGATTATATACTCATAACTTTTTATCTTACCTCTTCCTAGAACTAAAGAAAAATTGCTAATGTGATCAGCACATCTCTGGATCACTGACAATTGTAGAGGATGAATTAATTTTAATTTAGGGGCTGATTAGTTAATAAAAGAGGTGTCTGAAGGACCCGAAGGACCCATCTTACAGCCTTAGAACTTTGCTCCTCCAATAAAAGGCCTTGTTAATCACCTGTGCTACATTAAAGACAGAAGCCACTCTAAACTCATAGCAGCCATCCTGACCTAAATGTGAATCTATATATTTTAGATCTCTCATTAAGAATTACTTTCACCAGGCCGTGGTGGTGCACACCTTTAATCCCAGCACTCAGGAGGCAGAGGCAGGCGGATCTCTGAGTTCCAGGCCAGCCTGGTCTATAGAGTGAGTTTCAGGACAACCAAGGCTACACAAAGAAACCCTGTCTTGAAAAACAAAACAAAAGGAAAAGGAAAGAATTTCTTTCACAAGAAGAGGGGCAGAGCTCAGTCCCAGGTGTTTGAGGGAATTGGAAAGGATTGTGTCACAATAGCACAGAGGAACCGTGAAGAAAAAGTGGAGAGCTCCAAAGACAAATTTAACTGATTTTCCTCCCTTGGGAAGCAGAGTTCTTAGGCAATTGTGAAAGAGCTCTATCCATCTCACACGCTTTTGTGCTCTGCCCAGTGGTAGAGAACATGGCTGTTTCCTGGCATTTCCTGATGCCTACAGCCACATGGTCTGTAGAGAAACCTCATCCTAGGGCATCTGCCAATTGACCAGCCTGGAGTGGTCTGGCTCCATTCCTGTAGTAAGACCATGGCACAGCCTCACTCTCAGTTTCACAAGACTCATTCTCTGAAACAGGGCATTGCCTCCTGCTGGCCACTCCCCAGTCTCTAAACCACAGTAAGACATATTTCACACAATAAATATAGAATTCACATGCATGGTCTATTACTGGAAATGTCCTGAGAGGTCAACTCCAGTGCTAGATGTAATGTCATTAAGAAAATTATTAGATTATAGCTCCAAAAGCCAGAGCCCCGACACTTGAGAAAAACTGAATTGCCCTATAAGTTAAATCATGTTGAAGTCATAACCCTTAGTATTGCAGACTACGACTTTATTTGAAAATAAGTCTTTGAAGATGATATGATCAAGTGGACATGGCATCATTAAAACAGGTCCTAATCCAAGGCAATTGTGTCCGTCTGAAAAGAGGAAACGCAGACAAAGTGCTATACATATATGCACAAAGGGAAAATACCACATGAACTTAGAGTGATGAGTGTTCCGCAAGCTAGGAAGTGATTTTTTAAAATGCCAGCAAGCCACCAGAAACTAGAGGGTGGGCACGAAACAGATTCTCAGCCTTCTGAGGGAAAAAGCCCTGTCAACACCTTTATGTAGCGTTTCCAGCCTTCCATACTGTGAGGCATTACCACTAAACTGCGGCTAAGGCCACTCAGTGTATGCCTATTTTTGTAGCAGACTCAAGAAAGCAATGTCCTCACCTTGAAGTCCTGGGCCAGTATCTGTTGATTTAATCTCCAACAGCTTTACCCAACATTTTCAGGAATGAAACTCTGGTAAAGTAGCTCCAAGCCAATAAGGTCTTGAGTTTCCACCTGGAAAAAGGATGTGACCAGAATACCCAGAAGAAATAATTTACATGAGGAAAGATTAATTCTGCCTCCATTTCAGAAGGGTTTCAGTCCATCACAGGAGAGAAGGGAGTCTGTACTAGCAGAATCTCTGTCTGTACTAGCAGGGGCAAGTACAAGAGATTTCACACAGTGGTGTACCAGGAAACAGGGCAGGCCAGAACCAAGGTACAGTCTGTATGTGACTTTGAAAGGCCTCCGCCTGGTTACCTACTTCTTCCAGTTAGGTTCCACCTCCTAAAGATCCCAGAGCCTCCCAAAATAGTAACAGCAGCAGGGAAACATGTTCATTTTGAACCATGGTTGGCAAGGAGAACATTTTAGATTGGGACCGTAATAGGGAGGATGAATAAGAGCCGTTGTGTGTGTGCCTATTCTAATTGCCTTACAGCAGGCACCTAGAACCTTCTAGGTAGATTCCTCAAAGTCCTGTGCCTGACCTGCTGGCCCTGATCACCTCATCAAGCAGGAGTAGCTGATAAATGACTGCAGTGTGGTGTCTCTCACACACTGTGTCTCATGGCCTCAAGTTCCTTCCCCACATTTCAGCTTTGAGATGGCTCTTTGCCTTGATGAGCTGATATCTCAACTGAGCAGGAAGAGAGCAGTGACTGAGGAACATGATCTGTGTCAGCACCAAATGGGAAACTTACCACTGAAGAACCAAAGCACCCCCATTTCAAGCAAGCCCCTCACCCCAGCTTGAAACAGGCCTGAGTTTCAAACTTCTCAGCGCTGCTGGCATAGGTCAAGGGACAGAGTCAGGATCTTTGAAGAGCCATCTGGTAGCAAGTGATTAACCATAGAATGCCCCAATGCCGGAGATGGTCAAAGTACAAAGTCCGGATGTCTGAAGGACTATCTGGTAACAATTGATTAACCATAGAATGTCCCAATGCCGGAGATGGTCAAAGTACAAAGTCCGGATGTTTGAAGGACTATCTGGTAACAATTGATTAACCATAGAATGTCCCAATGCCGGAGGTAGTCTATAAAGTTTAACAAACAACCAGTTAAAACTACAAAGTAAGATAACACAGAAATTCTGAAAAGCCCCTAAAACTTGAGAATTGTACCCGTACTCGCACCCCTAAATGATGTAACCTTGTAGTTTTTGCCTTTAAAAACTGAGCTTGCAGAGGGGCGGGCACCTCCTCTAGCCTCTGCTGTGTCGGGGTGCTCGACCAAGGTCCCTGCCACGGCTTGAATTGAAACAAACCTTGCTTTTGCATTTCAATGAGTTCGTGTCTATGGTGGTCTCTTCAGGGGTCTCGCGCCCAGGGCACAACACCATCTGTGGAGCAAATGATCTCCAAGCTCTTCGAAACAGTGAACCTTTACATCTTGTTCTCTACTGACCCAGCGGGGGTGGGGGGGTGGGGGGGAGGGGTGGGGGGGATGGGTAGGTGATGGTCTGACACATTAGTACTTCCAGTGTTCCTTTGTGTTCTCATTCTTCAACAATCTCTTCTTCTTCCTCTCGCTCCTTCTCATCTTTACTCCTCCTCTTCCTCCTTCCCATTCCCCGCCTCCTCTTTCTCATCCCTCCTCTTTACTTTTCCTTCTCTGAATCCCTCTCTCTTCCCTACATAGATCTGGTGTGGGCAGCATTGTCTACTATAGGCCATCATGGGCTGAAGGAAGTGTATTTTCCTTTCTGTCATGTCAAAATGGCTAATCTTAAAACCTTCGCAGTTGAAGCCCACAGTTATTTTCCTTGGAACTTATACTAGTCTTCTGAGAACTTCTCAGAGTCTGCAATAGTTCTGAATAGTTCTGGGTTCTGGACATTGTCCTAATGTACAGGGAGCCTTCCCCACACTGGTGATTGACCAGAGGTAAAGCTTTTGTCATGACTTCCAAAAAAGTTTTAAGTACGGTGTAATAAGCCAAGTCCTACATTGATCTAGAAGAGCCTTCCATGCATTCTCCTGCTTGATTTTCTTCATAATGCAGTGGTGCAGGCAGGACAAGCCTTCTGTTGCTCCTAATTTTAATTTAAGGATCAAAATCAGAGAGATTAAATGACTCAATACCCAGAACGAACATATTTCAGGATTGTACTATCTCTCCAATAACTCAACAAATTATTTAATCTCCTTCATGAAGGTATTACCATATATAAATAGAGCCTCTTTAATAACCATCAAGAGTTGCCAAATAAGCAGCGTTAGACAGCTTGGCTGAGATTGCACTGATTAAAGATCATATTTAATGGTGCCTTAAACTATGTCCAAATAGCTTTCCCCAAAGTATCAGAATGGTATATATCGAAAGCATTCTCTTTAAATGAACCAGTTTGTTATAATTTATGCCTAACTCATGGGCTCTTCTTGCCTCATCAGGTAGGAATCGGATAAATTAAAGAAGTAAGTAAATTCATTTTACACATGGTTCCAAGTCTATAGGCTCGGAGAAGGACCTATTTTACTCCAGGCTTGCGCACAGGGAAATGGGTTTGGGGGTCACTGCTTTTCTCTCTACCCATTTGCCTCTTTTCACCATAGTTGAAACGGCTGCAAGCATGTCCCTGTTGTCAAACTCACCCTAAACACACAAGCACGCTGCCACGGGGAGGCAAGCACTCTTTAACCCTCCCTAGGAAATGAAGAGTCGATGTGTGCAGCATATTACTGACACCTCTTTTCAGGCCTTGACCCTGGACCTTCCTGAAATATTGTCAAGTAGAAGCAATGGGTTTTACTGTAGTCTTCACATTCCTCTGGACCGAAGCCTATTTTTAAAAAAAACTGCACTGAAGTATCAAAACTGCAAAAGCTTGTCACGGACGAGCCTTCAATTTAGGATGAGAAAGGTGTGTTCCCACTGCCTCCTGCCTGTGGTGAGGAATCCAACTGCGTTCTGCGTGGGTGGACAATGAAAGCTCACCTCCAGACTACAGCTGTGTGCAAGTTTGAAGAAGTACACGTCTGCTTCCCCGAAGAGCTGAGAAGATTGGGACAAAGTAGGGACACCACTATCTTTCTATGCTCTTGACAGGCATTACCCAAATCATTTGCCAAAAGGACAGAGCAAAGGTTTCAAATGCGTCTTTCAGGTGTACGTGGCATGGAACTCATTATCAGATTAGAGATTGAAAGGCACCGAGGTGATTGCTGCTGGGCAGGCCTCCCACATCCCTGAATCACTCTTGCTGTGGCTGTCCACCCACTCAGCTGCAAAGTACGGCCGTTTATCAAGTGCCTTGGTACATTCATGAGACTTCACTACTCAGAAACTTTTTAAGCCCATTTTGTAACACTTGTCCTCACATCAATCACTGCGACCATCCTCTACTCCTTTAAATCCTCTTTTTTCTTCGCTCGTGTGATTCCATATTCTCACCTGACAAACACCTCCAACATGTCACTCAAACCTCCTCCTCTAACTCATGTCTAAACATTGGGATTCCCGAATAAGCTCTCCAGCACTGGGCCCCCAACACACACACACACACACACACACACACACACACACACACACACACACTTTGTTTAGACTTTCTCTTTAAGCTATCTCATTCATTTATATCACTTTAAATGTTATCTATATACTCAGTAATACCAGGTCTCTCCTGCAGAGATTTGTTTTCTGAGTTTTCTACTAATGTATCCCGCCTCTTTCCGGCTGTCTCACCTTAGGTATGAAATTAATAAAAGCAAAACTGAGTTCTTCTTCTGATTTCCTGCCTAGATTTTCTTCAAGAAGGACAGACATTCATCCCAGGAAAGCACTCTGGAAATGACAGAGTAGATAAGCTAGATCAAGTATCTCATGGAGAGCAACTCAGAAAGCTAAGAAAATAGCTCAAAATCTACTTGACAGCACCAGAAACTAGCATGGCAGGGAATCATTATGAGACCCAAAACCCCAAAAGAGAAGGAAATGAATATGAGCCTGGTGCCTGGGGTCATTTTTCCTCTAGGGAAATTTCCAATTTATATAGATATGGCCAAGAGGCCGAGAAACTGAGCAGAGTTTTCAATGAACTTTCAGGGCAACAGAAGTTAGAGTTTTGAGCCTGCTAAGAAAAGGGGCCCCTGTAAATTCCTATTGTGTTTTGGGCTCTTATGTTAGGGTTCTTTAGAGGAAAATAATCAATAGGACACTCACACACACGTTTAGGAATTTGATGGGCAAATCCAGAATCTTCAGGGAAAATCAGCAAGATATAAATCTAGAGAAGAACCAATGGTCTAAAGGCGATCTGGAGACCTCAATCTTTTCTCTGACCCAGTGTATTCCAAACTCACCGTAAGTGCGTGATCGTGCAGGGAAGCATCTATTAAAGAGCTCTTTCTGAGAAAGTAGGGAGACACTATGTGTAGCACATCAGTGACACCTTTTTTCCAATTCCTGACTAAAGGCAATCTGCTTTACTTAAAATGTATTGGCTTAAATGTTACTCTCACCTAAAGAGAAACAAACAAACTCCTGGAAGGCACATAGTAACATTTAAACCAATATTGGCACAATATAATGTTTAGCTACAGTGGCCCAGTTAAAGGGAAAGATGAAACCAACCGACACAGACCCTGAGGTTCTACATCCTCAAAGAAAGGTGAAAGGAAAAAGGACATCTTTACACAGAGATTGAAGTTCAAATCTTCTCAACTCCTGACTAAAGTGGGGTGATGAGGAATTAAGTATCCCCTAGCATTTTCCAGAATCAAATATGTTCTTTCCATAAGGAGAGGTGAAAGTATCTGAGGCCTTAAGTCTTCACTACAATTTTTCACATACAGTGTCTAAAACACACTCTAAAATAACTAGACTTCTAAGACACAGAAAGTAACGATCAAAATCTAAGGGAAATAACAAACAATACAAACAGACATGTATAGGATCTGCATAGCAGATTGTATTTTAATTAAATACAATCAAGGGAGTAAAAATGGAAAAAAAATAAGAATTTTGGTGAAATCTAAAAAGCTTAAAAAGAATCAAATGAAATAGGGATGAAGGTGTTATATCCAAAATTAAGATCTGAGTAAAGAGCTTTCATAGCAAACTAAAAGGGAAAGAAGAAGAAATTAGTGAATTAGAAACCAAAACTCTAAATACTGTTGTAACCAAACTGAAGCCCAGAGAAAAAGAATAAAAATTCAGAACAGAGCATGAGAGATAGACAAAGCCTGGTGAAAAGACCTATTATTTATGAAAGTCACTGTCTCAAAGCACGAGAATTTAGAAAGGTCAGAGGTTAGCCAAATATCTTAGAAACTGACTTAATGAGTCCACTGAACCCCAAGCGCAATATAAGAAAGAAAAATATGAGAGGCAGATCATTGTAAAGACATCCGAAAAGCAAGAGGAGACATTCATAATAGTTGGAAGAGGACTTCTCTCTCAGGCGCAGTTAAGATACACACAGCTTACAAACCCAAGAAGCCAAAATACAGCAGATTGTTTTCTTAAAGGAATTGAGAGAAAATGCACAGTCAGTGATATTATTCTTTAAAGCTACAGGAAATAAATATCTCCAGATGAATACAGTTTGTCAAGAAATCTTACACTAAGGAAAGGTACTAAAAAGTGTTTGGGAAGGGTGCGTGCATGTGGTGTGTGTGAACGGGTCCATGTGTGTGCAGTCTGCACCTGTGCATTCACATGCAGAAGCCACATGTCTAGAGAACACCTGTCTTCCTCTAGAGCTCTCTGCCCTATTCTCTTGAGATAAGGTCTCTTATTGAGCCAGAAGCTCACTGTTGGGGCTAAGCTGGCTGGTCAGCAAGCTCCCAGGATCCACCTACCTCTGTCCACTCCCCACTCCAATGCTGGGGTTACAGACGCGTGCAGCCATGCCAGGTTTTTTTTTATAGGGACACTGGGATCCAAATATAGGTCCTCATTCTTGCATGGTAAGTACTGCTACTATTGAGCCATCCCCTCAGCTCCTAAGAGTATTTCTAAGCAGAAAGAAAATGGTCCCATATGAAAACCTAGGGATACAAATAGGAGTGAGCAACACAAGGTTATATGTAGGTAAATATAAAATATACTAAATGTATAAAGCCACAGCAATAATGTCCTCTGCGGTTTAAAACAGAGAATCATGGGGTATGACAGAAGAGCACATCTGGTTTTAGACGTTAGTTTAAGTCGGGTCACAGTGTTCTAAGGCGGTGCTACTCAAAACACCACTCCACAGCAAAATAAGAAGCTTGCTCCAAAATTTAATTCCATACACTACTTCCTTAATTTAGAAAGTTATCATTTAGGCTGAGAGTGTAGCTCAATTGCAGAGTCTATGCTTAGCATATATAAAATTTTGAGCTGAACACACACACACACACACACACACACACACACACACAGTATGATTTGCGAAAATGTCAGCTGAAATAAACAGCATGCCCGGTGATGTAGTTGATTTCAATTCTGTTTCAAGCTTCTGAAATCATTAACTGGAAACAGTGTGTAGAACAGCTGCTCGTTCTACAAATCACACTTTGAGGGAGGCTATTCTGAGCTTCGCTTTACTGAGTATGAGGGGAAAATACTAATACGTATTAGACTTTGATACTTCAGGATACATAATCTAATCCTTAGGATAAATAATAGAAGAACAGGAAGATAATGTTGAACTTAGGATCATAGAAAATAATCCAAAGGCAAAGAAAGAAGAGATTTTTCAAAAGAACAAAGACTATGTGAGACAAATGGAAAATAGTAAGATGGTAGATGAAGGCCCACATATATCAACAGTTTCCTTCTATGTAAACAAACACGATATTTGTGGTTAAAAATAGGTTTTTGCACTGGGTGTTTAAATACATACCTATAAATACATATATATACACAGATATTAAAGAGATACATTTAAATATAATATATAAGATTGAAGGTAAGAGGGAGAAGATGCTATGAAAAAACTAGCCCAAACAGGCTACATTAGCTATATGACTAACACATAAATAAGACTTTTTTTTAAAAAAAAGAACATTACTAGACTTGAGGAATCTAACAATAAAAATATCAAAAGCAGATTCTGTGCTAGGTTTAGAAGGATGCCAAATTTACTTGTGTCCCTTACAATTGCTTCTAAACATACAGAGCAAAAGAGACAGAACTGAAAGCTGGACATGGTGGTACCCCTGTAATCCCAGCGCTCAGGAGGCAGTTGGGGAAGCACCACAAGTTTGAGACCAGTCTAGTCTACATAGCAAGCTCCAGGTCATATAGG